>JAHZND010005383.1:0-28182 GCA_027744115.1 Acrocyrtus sp. NNG-2020
AATTCCACCCCCCCCCAGCACAGGGATCTGCTTTGACAGTGTAGTAGTGATAGGTCTCTCCGTGTCCCCCTACTACTAGTCTCTTTGATAGTCGAATATCGAACGGAAGTTCCTTTGTATTTTATCTTATCTTTTTGCCTTTTTCATTTGACTGCAGACGTTTAAAAATTCCGAATATGCGGAGTGAGATTTTCAGAGCGTAGAATCACGTACTGCGCCTGTTGTGAACTGCGAGAAGGGAATCTATTCGACGAAGAAACGATTGGATTTTAGTTCTGAAGTTTAATTCTGGTAATTGGGCACAATAAGCTTGGTTGACTTATGTTATATCAGCAATATCAATACATTTTTATTCTTGAAAGCCATTTCATTTTCTTTTGTATGGCTTTGTTCTGTAGAGTGGAGGCAGTTGAGTCTTCGAGTGCCAGGCCAGGAGTCAGACAGGACATAAAAAGACTGAGGAAATTGGAAATTCTATTCACTCGTCCGTGGGCTACTAAGGTGTTAGGGAGATTCATTTTTCCAAGAACTTTACTTGAAGGGGACTGTCCGGCATAGTGGAGAAAGAAGACTCTGCCTCTAACGGTTTGGATTTTGATTTACTAACTTGTTTGTACGTTTGTGAATTCATTAAGAATAAATTAACAGAAGTGTAAAACATAATATAATGTGGTATGATCTATGATTGATCGATTACATTACTGATTTGTTAATTTTGACCCTTTGTTGTATCAGGAATAATTGAAAGTAGCAGAGTAGAGAAACAGAAGCTATGGCTGGACCTGGAAGATTTAGAAAGAAGCGAAGAATTACTAGAGAATATGAAAGAACCAGCCGGGGAAAGTTCAGCAGGCAAGGTCAAGAGAAGGCAGACATGGCAGGAGAGCAAGGTTATACTAATGGCAAGGACAACAACGGGACAATTAAGATTGATACAAAGGATCTGTGTATATTTTGTTACCGGGATAGGACTTATCATTGTCCAATTGAGAACTACAAAATAGATAGGAAGATACCCTTCACTGGTAGCGATGAGGAGTACATGAAGAACATGTGCTCGACATATATAAGATTTCTCAGCAGATACAGACATTTTACATTTTCCCGTGGTAATCAGCAAGCGCGTGACTTATTGAAAAAATGTTTGGCAAGGTGGGGTCTCAATGGTCCCAGTACTAGCGTGGAGATTATGTGCTGTCCGGATTGTTTCCACATCGTCAATGAGTTTTGTGAAATGTACAAAAACCACGAGAAGTTACTGATGAAAATGGAATACAATGTTGCCAGAATCGGAAAAATTATGAAATCGGCAGATCGAGTTCGTGAAAGAACTAAAGTGTTCAATTCAAGGGTTCTGAAAGGACGGGGTGCCATCGGACAAGGTGAAAGAGACATTCTAAACTGCTTTAGAACAGAGCTGTTACAGAAATGTAAGTTTTCATGATTTTGATATTTGATGTAATTGTAATGTATTTGGACTAGACTGTTAATTCCGGACTTTATGAGACTCCTTACTTAATTTAAGTTGACGATATTGACGCTGTTATTTTTGTATATTAGGTACAACGATACCAAATCAGTTTAGTCCAATGGTTGGTATAGAACCTTGTGGCTTGAAAACAGGAAACTCGAGCTCAGAGGCATCAGATACCAAAGGAAGTGCACAGAATATAATCAATGCCAAGTTACGAAGAGATAGTGAGCTGTTTCTTGGGCCATCCTCGTCCTCTCTTTCACCCTCAGTCTCTCTAGGGCACGCGCCACCATTGCCAGAAAAAATCAATTTTAGAAACCTGAAATCAGTTTTCTCTAATAAGTTTCTGCAAAATGCTGCCGCAAAGACGCCAAAACCAACTTCGATGGTCATCGATTTATGCAGCAGCGATAGCGATGATGAGGCTGGGATCGACAAAGTCCAAGAAAAATCAAGAATCAAATATAGCAATACAACGCCAACAGACGCTAACATTGACATAGTTCAGCCAACATGTCCGGTTCATAATGAATCCCTTACCCTTGATGGCAATCAGACACCTGTTCAAGCACTGCCAGAAACTTCAACTCATTATTCAATTCCAGCAAATTTTGAAAATGGACAAGCTTTTAGAAACAGCGTTACCCCAATACCAACAACTTCAGTACATTATGAAGAGCAGTTTCATGAATGTCAACGGCAGGATGTTTCTCATGAATCTTATGTGGGTGCTCAAACTACTCAATTTGAAGACGACAACATGTTAGGCGCAGACGAAAACAATCAGCCACATTCGCAAGATTTGCCTCCTCCGGAGTCCACTACTCAAAATGCTCATAGTAAGAAAGATGTGTTTTAATTTTTTGATTTGATCAGTTGGATTTAGATTTATAGCTTACACTAACCTATGACTGAATATATCATGTTCGTTTTGATTAAATTGCAGCCACTACTGAAATGACAGTGCCGTCTACTACTGTGCAATCTGAGCGCAGAACTGCACCCCAACCCCGGCAGGCTCAACGATATCATGTCAGCATAATGCTTTATGATAATAAAATGTGGGTTGCAAGATGGCCATTTACCGATGATGATTACATTAATGAGCTTTCGACTAATCAAAGAAACTACACTGGTTCGTCGTCCGAGCCATCTTTGGCAGCAAGTACATCGTCTTTTCTAAATGAAAGTCCTTCTGACGCAATAGGGACGCGGACGGCAGTTCCGACTCCGACAGTGACCGAAGCTGAAAATGATAATAAAGATGGTGGAGATTGCCAGATGGAAACAAACGATATTTCTGAATCAATGAGAATGACAGGTACAAGCACGGAAAATCACGGTGTTACTATCACAGAGATTGACTGAAAATACAGATTATTATCATCAATATAATCTATTTTTCAATTTTTGTTTGGTTGCACACTTCAGTACAGTAAGGTGGTAACAAAGGTGTTAGGTTGCAACTGTACAGTATTATATTAAAACAATTATAGGACTAGTTCTATATTTGTAACAGTTGCAGTAATTCATTTTGAGATTATTTTCATTAATATATGACACTGAACTTGTAAGACTACAGCTACTAGTAAACTAGTACACTACTAGCAGCACTAGTAGCATTAATCATATTAGAAGACATTAAGTTACCTATGTGAAATTAGTCTATGATCTGTATTTTGTAGGATCTTTTGAATTTACCTTTTTGCTAAATAAATGGATTTTACTTCTGTTATGTTTAGGAGTAATTATATTGTATTGTACGATAATAGTAATAGTATTAATGTTGACTTAGATTAGGGTACTTGTATGTATTTAATTATAAGATCGCTCGATCGCTACCAGTAAACACCCTCACCCTGTGAAACAAGAATAGTATTTGTCAAATACTATTTGCGTGAAATTCATTGTGCTAGTTTAACAAAAGGAGCTTGTTAATACAATACTGAATTAGTGACGTTTATTAATTGTTTAGGGAAATCGTTCTTGTATAATAATTTAGCCCAATTTTAATAAACTACAATCAGATGCCAAGCTACACTGAGGTACATTTGCTAGGCAAATAGTAATCTACCTACCTAGGTACATTAAAAATTTATAATTGTATTACATGCCTCTTAATTATAACTCAATTGAAACTGCAAATAGGTTAGTAGATACTTTCTTTCTTGTAGTTCTATCCACAGTATTGTTGCTATCTAAAGTAGAAAGCCGTGTGTGTACACGCGAAGCTAATGGCCACCAAATTTATGCTGTTTATGTTCAAAAATGACAATTTCGTTATGCGTGTCATTTTCCGTTTTTCTGAACAATGAAGTATTTACAAACCATACGTGACTGCAATTATACAATCATGTATAATCAGATATACAAATATTTTTGTCCGCAAAAATAAATGTAAAAGCAAATAAAAATAAAAGCGTTTTCATTACTTTACTCAAAACCAAACGTCTACGAAATCATAATGACTTATACGTATAATGTGTACAGTGTATGACGATAATATAATAGGTATTCATAATAAAGTTATTAATTACATATGCATGCTACGAAGAAAGCAAAAGTCAAACAAAGAATTCAAAATTGTTACTCCATTTCTGTTTCCGTATTTTCACCGTCAATAGAAAAAGTTTCTTTGCCACCTTTCTTCTGTCTAATTTGTAGTGCAGAGCCGCTATCACCACTCGTCCCAGCATTTTCGATATTATCCACATCATTGTCACTACGTCCTTCCCGCATTTCTTTTTCCATCAGGGCTTTTTCTTCTTTGGAAAGCATGCTTAGCTGACTGGTGAATTCATACATATTTCGTCCAGTGAATTTCTAAAGTGAATTGAATTAATAAATACTGTACAGTGGCGGCGGTTGTGTTTGCTAAATTTAATTCAGTATTTAGTTTTAAAAAAAATGCATCATGAACTTTAGCGTACCACAGCGAATTTCAGCATGGAATACTTTGAATATTCCAAATGCGCTCGTGTACCCCATGAATATTTTGCAGCCATTACGTCCTCATTTTCCGGAGGTTTATTGTTATTGCTGCCTTTGTTCTCATTTCCACTATACTTGCCAAGAGTAAGGGGAGGATGGTTACTCTGCTCCATATCTAAATATCCAGATGAAACGAATTCCTGAAAACGAAAGAAGTCCTTATATTATACATATTTCACACAAGTATAAGACCCCAACCCATACATGAAAAGTTGTGGGTGGCTTACCGATTTTAAAAACTTTCTTAGAGCTGATTTTGTCTTGCACACCATTTGATCTAATTCCATTTTAGTGATTACTTTCCAGATTACCTCTGTCAAAAAATCACAATGTATACACCAAAGTTTAAACAAACCACAGTAAACTATCAGTTGAGCACAATACAGACAGATTTTTTATCAACTAGAAATTCAGACTTAAACTATACGAGTAAGAAAGTGCACAACTGACAATAATCATATATACATAAATTGTACCGAGTATTCATAATAAAATCAAGATTCATCATATCATCTATTGTTAATTGTTGATTTTTCAAATAAAGGTGTTTGATGCTATCAAACTATACTACTATTATTAATTATTAATAAGCAAAGCTTTATGAGTAATGCGTACCTTCATCGATAGGCTTATTCTGCATGAAGATAGTAGTGAGTACTAAATATAGCACAGTTTTTTTGCTGTCCATCTCCGGATCCCTCCTTGTAACAGAATCACAAACGCTGCTGGGAAACTTACTGATTAAAATGTAGCTTTCTGAGCTACCACCTTTCCCTTTTCCCTTCTTATCGGACGTCCTTGGATCTTCAGCCAGGTCTGCCATGGCGCCCGCTAGACCCTTACCAATGTTCCGTGCATGATCTTCCTTTCCTAAACGTACTAAACGCATTCCAAAGACGTCTTTAAGAACGGTCTCTACCTTCTTCATTACTTCAGCAAACTGCTTGTGTTGAGAATTCAATGCATTTTTCATTAAGTCGGACTTCTTAATCGGAATTTTCTTGTGTTGCATCAGGAACAAATAATACAAACAGTTTTGAACCATTTGGTCCACTGCCAAAGCTGTCGATTCGGGACCCTTCTTAGATTTTGTACTCGTCGACCCTTCCACTACAATACCATCGTTGTGATCATCATCATCATCACCCCCAGATTCATCGTCCATATTTCCTCCAGAGGTAGGAGGAACTCCAGAGGTCGATGCCGCACCGCTAATTCTTCGCCTCCTATTTTTAGAATCACTCGCATGCGCTGTAGACGATGAAGCCGAAGCAGACGCAGCGTTACTGCCGCTAGTCCTTGCCCTAAGCGTTCTTCCGGAAGTATGAGACGTACCGTGAGAATCGTCTGCAGCTGACTGGGAGTGGGAAGCATCACCACTGCCACTATTATGATAACCAGAGTATGTGGGATATTGATGTTGCTGCTGATACGGATATCCGTAATTAGGGTAATTTGAAAATCCTGCACCGTGGTGGTGTTGAAAGCCTGCACTTGGGTTAGGGTAGAAGCCAGGATCCACATGATAACCCATCCCCGTGTTTCCAAGTCCCATTAGTCCTTGTGCAACCTCATTTGCTTGACTGGCATACTGATCAGCGTAGTCCTGTTTAATTTTAATTACGTAAGTATAATCTATTACTCATTTCATTGGAATATTAGTGTGCTTATCAAGTTTGTACTTGTTGTATAACAAAAGTACAACCTAAAAAAATATTTAAGTTTTACAGTATATTTAGCCCGTACCGGATTTCTACCAATTGACCTAGTGGAACGCCTTAAACCCGACATAGCGACAAGCTATGTGAAATACAGTTTTCAGTTGTAAACAAATAACTCTTTCACTTGGTATTTATTTAGCGCTCAAGACCTTTTACGATAAGTGGCAAACCATCAACTGTCGAGGTCGACCACGGCCACTACACTACTGTGAGTTTAAGTTAGTAAAACATAAAACGGATATTAACTAACTTTAAGCTCGTTAGTAAACAACCCCACGTGAATATGAACCTATGAACGTCAGTTAAATGTCTGTAAATCCAGATTCCGCCAGCCAGATCAGTAATATTAAATATCAATAACAAAAACAACTGACTTTCTCAAAAAAAAAGACTATTTTTAGCATGCTACAGTACATAACATACATACATACATTTGTTATGTATAATTGTTATTGTGTCTTATACAAATACAACATACAAGAGATATACATATAAACAATTGTGCTCTCTTTCCCTTCCTTCCCTTTCCCTTCCCTCCCACAATCCCTCGTCTCACGTCACCCTCAGTTTCAGCTTTGATCTAGAAGCTAGCTGAAAGTACATATGTAATCGGTTCCTTTGTTGGTGTTATGCAGTTTTGGCATAAGCAAAGGTGAAGCGGCGAAGGATATGTGATTTTATGTGACAATATTTAGGGAAAAGCAAGGGAAACAATTTCATGCATTTATTCCTGGGAGTTCAGAGTTAGAAAATCGAATAATTGGTAGTGAAGATGTTGTGTTATATAAAACTATAATGTTGGAAATGTCCAAACATGATTTGTGTTAATGTACCTATTTTTATTTTCCTAGAAATTGAAGAAATCTTTTGAATCTTGCAAAATGAAGAATACATAGTGAGAGCTTGTTTTTTTCATTTCATTTTTATTGACTTTATACGACACACAATTAATACACTGGTATGAGGGAACAGTATCCTATTCATTTAGGTTCTTCCACTGTCCTCCGTTTTCGCAATATGCAATAGAAAACTACGACTTTGGAACATGTAAATTCCAAGTTTCCTTTGTATTTCTAATGTCCAAAGTCTTGGTTCTTGGAAAATTTTAGCTATTCACATTCACGACCAATGACAGGATTGACATATTTGTAATTTGGCAGGGCTGTAAGACTGTCTCTGAATTGCGACTACTTCATACAATAAGTGAGTTAATAGAACATGAGATTTAATACCAATACCGCCAATGTACATACTTACTTAAATGGTACGTTTGCGGTTCTGGTGTCGTCGTCGGTGTCGGTAGTCAGCATTCAGTACAAGGCAAATTGCTGTTTTATGCAACCAAGTATGAAGTATATCAAATCGAAATTGACTATTGAATACTTTACACTTATTGTTAGTATTAAATAATCCCATTAATATATGAAAATCAATACCTGTCGTGGAGGATTTTTCTCATAAGTTTGGTTATTCTTGTAGCTACAGCTTTACAATAAGCTATTTGTTGCTTCGACCGTACAGGAAAAGTACCTAATTATAGCTTTTACGGAGTAAGACGAAAAGAAAAGTTTTTATGGAAATGAGTTCTAAATGGCAAATTCCAAGAATTCAGTCTCAAATTGATACACTCATTTTTTAGTATGTAAAATGTGCTGTGTACTTCATCCGTCACAAAATTTCTCTTTGCTCTCACACCTCTATCTCATATCATAATCCAGCAATTCATAGTGGTTTCGTCACTAGCCTTTTTTCCTGGGTATGGGTTTGGGTATTTGCTTTTGAATGTTCAAATGCAAACAGCTTCATGGCTGCGTGGCTGTGAGCTCTGCTGTAAAATATAATTTACGGAAAAATCTGTTCTGTATCAATTCTAAGCATATTCAACATTCAGCATGAATATTTCATACAGAATTACACAGACGAATAGTACAGTAGTGGCAAAGTAGTAACAGAATTCCATAAGTCAAGTTTGGCGTGATTGTATTGTATGAGAAATCTCCCATCCTAAATCTTTTTGGTTGAATTGGATGAGCTGGCAAAAACAACATGAATATTTTGTGGTTAACAGAGTCAGTTTTTTCTATGTATGTAATTTGTAGGTAATTTTATTTACGTATACTACTGATATGTAATATATAGCCATGCTACTTATACACTGAATTTGTCATAATCAGCGCAATGACGCACGCAACTAACTTTTTTCCTGTTTTGCTATGCTTCTTGTCTGGTCGTGGTCAGTCAGTAGGAGTAGGTGTACATTACTACTTTTGCTTCTGTCAAACACCAATTTCCAATGATCCTGAGAATAGCTTTCACCTGGATGCCCCCCTCATCTTACCACCACATTTCCTACCCTAACCCCCTCTCATTTACATCATCATTTAGTGCAGTTGGTAATTTGGTATTAGTATCATCATATCGTCTCCATAACTTGATAGCTTGTCGCCATTTTACAACCGCGTCATCACACCACATCTACCAAGCAAATGCAACCCGGCCCGGTGACAAAATAAATGTCCTTGTCAAAGGTTTCCTCTATATAAACTTAGGTACCTATATACCTATACCAAGACGGAAAATTATAAAAGGAGTATAGAGATAGATTGCACTACTCTCCAACTTTTGTCTACGCACAACAGTCGCACTTGCAGACTTGCAGCGATTGGACTCATGTCGTGTCGTGTCAGCAAGATAAAGACTCCATTTAAATGTTCAATTACACCTACTACATGAACATGGTTAATAATATCTCTGCATTTATTTTTGTATGCGGGTATATTCCTGAAAGTTAGCCATGAGCGAACAAAAATAGGAGAGGAGAACAATGAAATTTGTGAATGAGGACTGATGATGTGATATGATGATGCTGAAATACAATTGTATGCCGATATGTGGTGGGGATTGGTTGATGATGGGTGACGATGACAATCACCGGATGAACTATGCTAAAGCTTTTTCGGTCCCGAAAAACAAGCATGACCTACTTGTCATTGACCATATTGAAATGAAAAACAAGTTACTAACTTACGCAAGCTACCTTCATTTCAACTCAAACCTTAACGAAACGCCTCAGACTTTATCAAGGATTTCCACGCAAGAAATTTCACAGGTCGTAAACTAGCAAAAACTCCAAAGATCCAATGAATTTGAATTGCCGTACTCCTGCTACTGACGCTTGCGGCATAAACACCCATTACTCCCAAAAGCACATCAAATAAAAATTCCTCACACACATCACAAGAAAAGTGCAATGTCCATTCTACATACAGGAAGATATGAAAAAATCATGAAAAACGTTTTTCGTTGTCAACTCTATACTCTTGCCAATATCCTTCTTTGTCCACCCACGACCCCATGCCATGACATAAAGGATAAAAAGCGGACTACTCTACCTGGGATAAACTACCCAACAACCCAACTCACTATATGTAGTTGTCTGTATATGCATGAATGTATACTCATTGCTCATACAAAGTTTTCTACATTATCCTTCTCCTTCTATATGTGGAAGTGGATTAATTCTACACAACTCATTTTACCTTTTTATGAGATTTTACCTTTATACAAAAAGGGTTTACTGCTCCTGCTCGTCCCATACCATCCTTTGCAACAAAAGAACGATTTTTTTGTCAAGAGAAAGGCATTTAGCTCTGATCCCATTCATATTTCTACTCTAAATATGCCCTACGCCTGGCACCTTCTGCAGCTCAAGCCGTCAACAGAAGCAATCCGGCACAGCACACGCACATTTCGCCACATTTGAAGCTCATATTCAAATTGTAAATGTGCATGGGACTGGGACAATAGGCGCAGCGATTACGCGTCGCACGCACGCACAGCTGACTGCTATCCGCTCTTCCGCTTTGTTTACCTCTCATCAGCTGTGCTGTAATCAGATGTCTTCTCATTGCAATATACGTAAAACGCAGTGATTGGCCTGGGATCTGTTTACGGCAAGGATAGCACTTACGTTTTTCTGACGTTCTGCTAAAAACAAGCTGTGGCAGCCCAAACTCCTTTCCCAATTTCTCGCATTTACCACTACTATTTCTCTACATCTTCAGCTAACACCATACCAAAATTTGTCTGCTGCGATTTTTTTTCCTAAAAATTTCTAATTTTCATAAATTTCATTGCACATTTTTTCCCAGGAGCTAAATTTCCTGTAACCTTTCTTTCAAATTGCCTATATTTACTCACCGATAGAGTTATATACGGTCGTTCTTTTATCCCTACTCCGATTTTGGTTGTCAAAAAAAGAACACGGTTTTTCTTATAATTACCTAATTTTCCAAAATGGCCCATTAACGTTTAGTGAAATGCTCCAGAGTTCCAAAATCTCCAAAGTATATTATAACATTGTTAAATTTCCAGCTACGAGCTCCGACTTTCCTTACACAACCTGTTTCTAATTTTCCAGTTCTTTTCCTAATCACAAACTCCATTTTTTATTGCAGCAGACACAAAAATCCCTCTTCCAAAAAAATCAGACGGTACTTTTGTTTCAATTCGTTTCTGCCCTAATTGAAGGGCAGTGCGATGCGGTGCAACATAAGTTTACTATAGAAAAAATCACTCTTCATTTCATAGAATATTCTTTCAGTTTGTATTCCTTTTGTGGAAGTGGAAGGAAGCAATCATGACTGTCCAGACAATTAAGTTCAAGTTTGGCGATTCAAATATGCATCGCCTACCGCCAGACACAACAGCCGTCACGATGATGCCAACAGTAAGTCCTTTTTATTTTATTAATTATCAGAGGAGAAATATTCAAATTAGTGATATACGAGTAGATAATTTCTTAGATGAAAGACATACGAATCGTGGGTGGTTTTGGTATAGTAATTGCTAATTATTTAAATCTATGACCAAACTCGAAATTTGATGAAAAACATGCAAAAATGAGATGGAATTGGTTTTGTCTTTTGTCTAGTCTTTACTGCAAGTTTACATAAAGTAAGTGTTTTATGCACAATTTTTAATTTTGACATTCTTCACTTTTTCAGTCCGTGAAAATTCAAAAGCTGATTCAACAGACGACACAGCACCTAATGCAGGACATTCAAGAAGCCTGCTTGGGGATATTGTGTTTTCTAACAAGTCCACTGTTGACATTGGGAGACTGTCGCGAGGATGTGTCTTCAAATTCAGGCGACTGGAAGTGTCACAAAGGTTTTGATCTGAATCAAAGATCCATTCGAACGGTGCCTATTCGACATTGGCAAAATTCGATAAAATCTAATGTCAGATGCTATGATCGACCTCCACTTGGAACTGAGGCTTTACTGGGAACCAACTCTGTTGTAAAAACAAGACCACCACCTTTGGGGACGGAGGACTTTGGAAAGGCATTCGTATTCTTGATATTGCACTTTTTTCATTTAACTGGTCCTTTGGATCTGGATCAATTACGTGCAAAGGATACGACTACAACAAAGGGTAAATGTAGCCGGTGGAACCCGAAATACAAGTGTGAGACTATACAAGCTCCAAATTCTTTTGTGAAATTTATGAACCATGCGATTTGTGGTACAAAGACCACTACCAATGTCAATGTGAATGAGCCTCCGAAAATTCAGGAATTCGAATTTTCAGAATTGTACTTTTTACGTATTTTGCCAGTGTTATTATTGTGGCAGTACCAAGTTATTATTGCCAATGAGCTCTTGAAATACAAAAAGTTCGAAAACAAAGTTTTTTCATGTGCGACAGTGCAAGCATTACTTTCTTTGGCTACTGCTGATAAATGCGAATATATAAAAGTTGAAGGGGACGATAAAAATAGTTTTACAAAAGTGAATACTGAGGAGGAAGAAATAGTTGTTAGTCAGACAGTTTTAGAGGCAAGCATGGAGGTGCAAGGAGGAGGAAACCCACAGTTATTTGGCTTCGGCTATGACGGAGATATGGAGGATGGTAACGAACAGGCCCCGTTCATGAACAACGGACGGAATGGAGATGAAGAGATCTTGAACCAGGTTCCTGACTTCAGGAATTTTGATGATGAAGAGGAGGATGAAGATGATGCCGATGATGACCTGTTCGGTAGGCGACCACAACCATTTGATGAAGATGCAGATCCCCGACGAGTTCCAGGAGGAGCGTTTCCACCAGTAGATGACTTCATGGAGGAGGATGATTATGATGGCTACAATCATGGTCGTGGAGGTCTCGGTGATGACGGTGGTGAGTAATTTTAGTCACAATGATGTCGCCCCAGTCGCCCGGCAATTAATTAATTAATTAATTAATAATGTATATGCGTTGTGTGTTAGAATATCCCAATGCGCCTCTTGTTAATCACAATGATGTCGCTGCAATCCTCCGGCAGTTAGCGGAAGAGCCTATCCTCCATGATCCTGAACCACCGATACCGATTGGGATACAGAACTTCCCATTATGGATGGAAAATCCATGGGCTTTAGAGCAAGTACTCCGCCAAGATGCTGCTAATGCTGCCTAAACGTAATTCTTGTAAATAGGGTAGTGAAGTTACGTTAGGTCATAGGTCAGCAGCATAAATGACTGACTTGTATTTGTAGTAAAATAAATCGTACTGTATTTCCATTTCTCTCATATTTTTAGTCAAGTGTCAAGTCACAATTTAATTACATCATTATTACATCTAGGCATAAGTTCCAATTTAATTGTTTACATAGGACTAACTTAATTTCAAAACTTGAAAACAAGATTAATATACTACGTAAATATGTAAATAGTATGACATTGTGTACGGTTTACTGACTATCGTGAACTCGAATATAGGTATTATAGTATGAGTAGTTCCTTGCATAATTTCTATGATTGTTCTGCATGTGGAAGCAAAATTTTAAATTCGTGTTTTAATTGAATCTCCCATGTTTTTATTGTAGTGAGTTTTGAAAGTGCAGATTGCATTAATGCCTGTTTTAGCCAGGGTTTCCTTTTATTAGTTTCAACATCTTGTCAAGAATAGAAAAATCAAAAATGAATTGATGAATCCTTTAGTTGTGGCAATCTTGGGCAATAATATTACATGAATTATGTTTAATAAGAACTGATTAACTTTTATCAATATAATGTATTTGTATTAGATTAAAAACGAAATTCCACATGCAGAACGGGTAGGTCCCCTGGGAGTGTGTTAAAGCAATGACAATGTGTGAACACGGTAATGGATATTACGTTATGTTATATTATTATTTTCATCGCAAAGTAAGTATATAATTGTAAGTTATACATTATACTTAAGTATATTGTTTCGACTCTTTCATAATACACTTAAAAATGTTATTCATTCGCAAAGAAAAAACATTAATAAACAGAAATATAACAATAGCGGGCTAGTTCGACAAGCTTTATATTTGCGCTGGAATTTATCATCCTACAGAATACACCTTATGGTTATGTAGATTAAACATGCCGGAAACAAATTAGTGAGAAAGAGGAACATGAAATTAAAGGATTTTACAAAGCATATTAGTTATCACACCACACCATAGCAAAATTTAGCTGGAGCCCTTGCCACCCTTTTCTTTTTCAGCCTGCCTCCTCTTAACATCCCAATTATAAATGCGAGCCATATTTACTTCAGTAACAGTAATTTGCTCCCGCACGTTATCAATGATTTCTTGAGTCGTCTTCAGATTTGTTTCAGCCTTTGCTTTCTTCGATACCAACAGCTGCTCGCCTTCCTCTACTTCGTATTCTAGCATCACGTTAGCCTAGTAAAAACAAATAATTTAATTTGTTTCATTTAGGAAGAATGAATTGCACATAAGTACAATATTATCAGTAATCAGTAAACAATATTTATTTTTGGCCGATAGTCAGAAAAAATTTGTTTGCAATAACATTGTAAACTTACACCCAGCCACAATCCAATTCTATCCACAGGAGGAATCCTAGCTTTAATATAAACATGATCCGCCAGCCGAAAATGATTATGTATCTCTTTATCCTCCTCTTTTTTCTTTTTCAAAGTCTGTAGCATCTCCAAACTTTTGTCTAATTCCTGAATCTGGTTCTTCAGTCTAACCATAAATCAAACAACAAATGATAAGTCCATTTTAAATAAAATTGCAATTAACTGGGAGCGAATAATTACAATAACTTAAGATAAGCTAGAACATATTTTAGTATATTAGAGTTAAGTATCTCTCTGGGGTTCTTTCATATAGATAGATTAGATTGAGATTATTTATACTACCAAAACTAACCTTCGCTTTGTTCCGACGTTATTAGCCTCGACGATTTTCATTCTGGAGTAAGATTCCTCCATTCTCTTGAGAACAATTTGGGCCTCTCCCCCATTCTCAGGACGATTCATAAAAGCATTCACATCTTCCACAAATTCCACTGCTGGAATGAATACCTTTTTAGCATTGGCATCACCGCCCTCACCAGTGACAGCAGAATCTGCTAATTTCTCTTTCAGCCCACTTAAATTGATCTCTTTAGATTCCTGCTCCATCTTCATTTCCTATACAAACGCCACAAAATGTCATAAAATAAGCATTTTGAAACACAAAAATACTAGAAATCATATTTTGAAGTTGATAAGTTTGAAGGTATAAGGTTAAATTGACTCAATTTAATTGAGTCATGCCTGTCACACTGTAGGATATAAATAGGTATCCCATTTTTTCAGTGCTCAAGAGTCAAGAATATATGTAATCGAAAATTTACAAGTTGATAAAATTTAAATGCAGCAAACTTACCTTTTCTTCAGCTGTTTATAATCTTCTTACAGGAAATTAGCGTTTGTGTAGTTAAACAATTTTGATTAACAAACTATTTATTTTAATCACGGTTGATTATTTTTATTATTGGATTGATAATAACTTGATAATAAAAATGTTCGGCTTGGATTGTGTAGGATGAAATGATGAGTGATATATGAACAATGCATTAGCTTGGCACTGCCTTTGAAAAGTAGAAATTCCCACGGTTCATAGGGTATCGTGGGGCATTTCTGTGCAAGCAATGAAATGAGTATAATTATTGGTTAGTAAGCGTATAATACACACTGGTGTAATTAATTAGTAATGAATTTTTATTTTATTTTTATAAAGTTATAAACTACAAATTTCAACATAGAGTTTTAGTTTGAGTCTTCTGGTTGCAATTGTTATAATTTTCATGAATTCTCATGAACTGATGCTGGCTTTGCTACTATGCTTGGTGCTGCTTATTTCCATTGGGGCAACTGAAGACCGTGGAGACCGTTATATGAAGCAATCTGAGGAGACGTCCAATTTTCCAGCAAGTTGGGTTCCACTTGGTAAACCTCTACTCCAATGGGGTTGCAAGTGTCAATAGGATCTCTGCTCAACTTTCCTAGATGTGTCAAAGTCAAATATGAAGGTTGTTGCCTTATCGAATTAATTTTACATACCTACCACTAAACTAATTGAGCACTAACCTGTTCGGACGGGAATCTCAAGCTTTTGTAGAAGAGTATGTGTCGTCTCATTTACTGTCAATTTCCCATAGAAATCCCGATCTACGTCAAGTGGTCCACCTTCGTTGTGGTCGTAAGTCCACGGGGAAGATTTTCGTCTTTTGTTGGGGCAAGTTGAATCTGCCATTTTACCGAGTGCACTTGTTAATATTTCCCAGAAATAGGAAAAAATGAAAAAAACGGAAAACTACTTTTCTAAAGTTAATTGCTTATTCTTATAACCAATAACTATCACCAAGCTGTGAGAGAGAATTGCTTTGTAAATTGTAATAAGCATAAGCTTGTTGCAGTACAGTAATTGTAGATATACTGTGACTGCGTGTCGTATGTGGACGAGAAAAGATGAGCAAAAGCTGTTTATTTGGATCTTCATTTGTCATTTACAAAATGTTGAGTTGTATGACTCTTCAATGTCATTTTGCCATAAAAATGAAATGGGTCATTGCCTTTAGCTGTTCAGCTACAGTCATTTTAATTTTTAAGTTGTGCTAAACTTTTAGCATGTGAGTGTGATTGAATCTACTCTACTGAAAGTCATTTCTTCTGGAGCAGGAGTGTCAGTGTCACATCTTTGAGAGGCAAGAGGTCAGTAGCATATTGATTTGATGTGATAATATAATGTATTCCTATACTGCGTAACATGCTTTGGTATTAGTACTAAAAAAGATACACTTGCATACAGTTACTATTTATTTTTTATTTTTCATAGAATGCGTAAAAGAAGGTATGTTTAAAACTACATATAAATTAAAGATAAAATTTGTACAAAACATATCAACACTTAACACAGCGGATAGAAAAAAGTAAAAGTAAGAAGGGAATGGCAGCTAATAAAGAAACTAAAACTACAAAAAGATGAGGTAGGATAGTAAGAAACCCTATCAAGAGAAATGATAAAAGGTTTAAGAATGAAGAAGGGTAACAGGGCAAGGAAGTCGGGATAAGTAGGGAGAGAACAGGACGAGGTAAGGAAAACGACTAGATAAGAGGGATGGGGTAAGGTAGGATAAGGTCAGGATTGGAAAATGGAAATGAGGATCTACCCAACTAGAAATTCGGGAGTTTATCCGACAACTGCAACTCCACCAGCACCACGACCACCGCCAAGACCTCCAAGACCACTTCCAATACCTCCTCCTAGACCTCCACCAAGGCCTCCTCCGAGTCCTCCGCCGAGTCCTCCACCATATCCTCCAAAGCCTCCGTAGCCAGGAGCAATACCTCCGTATCCTCCCTTTCCATAAAGTGCTGGATGAAGAGCCTTTCCTTTGTTAATTACTTGAGCTTGAAATCCACCTTTAGGGGTCGAGATATAATGTACGGTGCGGAGGACACCGTCAGGCTGTACAAGCTGATAATATCCCTTGGTAAGATCTCCGTCTCTGGTTTCCCCAGCAGATTTCTGATCTCCAGTGACCTTGTCTGCTACTCCGTAATTGTAACTATTGGAATTACAAACAAGTTCGAAAATCATTTTCTTAGCCCTAAACATAATATGTCAAATTGTAACATACGGACGAACCTGTATTTTGGGTGGGCGTAGTAATCTTGGTAGTGGTGATGTCCGTGTCCACCGTGTCCAGAGAGCCCTTGGCGGATCCCATCTCCAAGATCACCCCCTAAACCGTACACCCCAACTCCACCTAGTCCTCCCAGTCTCTGTCCTCCTAAGCCATGTCCATGTGCCGACAGTCCGTGGCCGTGTCCAGATCCATGTCCAGCAGCACAAGAGCCGACAACGGCCAGAAGAGCGATAACCTATTCACAAAACGTTTAATCAAAGTTATTCCTCGCACAATTTAAGTTCCTTAGCGCACAAACAAATTTGTAAACTTACGGCGAACGTTTTCATTTTAAAAAGTTTTCCGAAATTTTTGGTTTACAAAGAGAGCAAAAATTTGCGAAATTATAAGACACTTCCAAGAGAACTGTGTATGGAAGGCTGAGAAACTTGAACTGATGCTGAATGCCGTGTTGACTAAAACTATTTATACTAGAATCCTTATTCACTTGTTTGCAATGTGCGAACACTGGTCAATCCTAATTATTAGAGGTGCACTTGAAATGGTGCACGTGCAATTTTTAGTAATTGTATGTTCAGAACGGTATTTGCCGCAGAATTTAATTTTACGTACAATTGAGACCTGCATACCTAGTCGCAGCATTTTAAATGCAAATAGCGAGTTAGCTATAAATCATACATAAAAATTGCATCATGCGCTAAGTACTCAGTTAAAATTAAATGGCAACAAATGTCAGATACCTAGATTTGTATATAAATCCTAATAAACGTTGCATTTTAGGCGTCAGCGGATATATAAGTTAATCATTCATTTTTTAACATTAAAATGATTTAACTTCGTACACTTCCTTCCGCTAGCTGTAATACCAAAAAGCAACATGAAAGCTTATTAGCTCACACCTCCACTTCACGATGATTAATTGGTGAAGTTAACATCGTCATCGCCAATTCACTTGTTTGCTATGGTGTGCTTAGAGCTATCGCTATCAAGCTCTGAATTCATTCAATCATCAAGAATTAATCCTTATAAAATTCATTAAAGGTACAAACTTCCAAGCGTTAAGACAATTTACAGGGGGCATTTGTGCGCGTGAGGGATCATTTTCAGAAGCGCATAATCTTTGATTGTTTCGCTTCACATCCCAAAATGTTTGTTGAGCTGTTTTAAAGCAATTTAAAATGAGCCATTTGTGGGCGTCAATTGGAAGCATCTTGCAAATCACCTATGCAAAACTTGGCGTGCCTTACATCATTCTATTAAACCAGCGACGAAATTGGACTTTTATTGTTCAAAAAATAAAGCCATACTACAATAGTGTTTTATGCCTTCATAAGCAGTTTGCAATTAGTGTGTTACTTTGAACCAAATAGAATTATTGCCCTCTACATTTTAATAGTTTCGTCTATGTTAACGGGGGTCTCTCAAAATATTAACGTCTTAATTTTCTATACTTAACAAATTACAATTTTTTTCTTGTGAGATATAGATGAAAGAGCTGCGGTTATGTATAGATTCCTGCTAATATTTTATAATCAAGTGGAAGTAAAATTTTATCAGTATCGATCGATTAGCAGAATAAAACCAAGTTGCGTTTATTCCTATTCTGAAACATAAAACCCTAAAACTGAACGAGTGTCAAAAATATTATGCATCCTCCAGAGAACAAACGCTAAAAAATTGCAGAAAGGAGCATGAGTACCTAACCTAAGTACATACTGTTACATAATTGCGCTTTGTTTACATACTTGTAGTTCACTAATTTTCTCCTGCCGCACCTTCCCAAAGAGAACAAGAACAACGCGGCCTTTATTACTCACGTTTTGTGTACAACACGGTTTACATTTTACTACGTATAACACCCTATAGCAAATTCTCTGTTTTTTATTTAAAAAGCGTAAAATACAATTCATGTTTTTGAAATGTTTCAGGAGTTATGTCATGTCAGTCATGTACAAGGAAATACAAAGTTTCCTTTAATTTTACAAGTTACAGCTAATATTTGCTTAGGCTATTTTTTCCGCTTGACAACTCATGTAATTAATGTTGGCCAGTGGAATGGAATTCATAAATAGCAATGAACTTGCTACTGAATACGCACATGACTATATGCATCTATATAGCCTTCGACAGTTCGGCATTTATATACGAAATAAGTGCAAGTTAACTGATTATATGAACGACTGAAAATGAACTAAGCCAAAATTCACCAATGAATTCAATAATGAACAATATCCCTAACGTTATAGATTACCTATAACATTTTGTCGTGGGGCAGTGTGATACTTTTCAATTTTCGTTTAGTCTACTTGTTATTGTACTGTCAAGTTGTCAATAATTCTTAGGCTTCAAGAGCAATCAATAAATCTTTAAAATATCCATGAAATATTTTCCCGGAACATATTATATTTAATGTATTTGAATTCCTTCCTACCGCCGCGGTATTTTTATTGTGTATGCACTAATTCCACTAAAATTTCAGCACCCTGCAGCTCGTCAAACCGTGTAAGTAGGTAAACTATATAGGACATTCTAAACACACAACTAAAGTAGTTCATGGAATTGATCGTGCAGGAAAACCTGAGAGAGGGCTAACGAAGCAAATTATTTCCAGAACAGAATGTTTTTCTAGAGGAGAATCTTCATTTTGCATGCCCACACATTTTTCTTCAGAATGGCCACACTATACAAACAACAAATAAGCTATAATCCATGCATTTAAAGGTTTCGCTTTGTTGAACCTTCTTTCTTCCAACAACACAAATACCTGTTGCAATGAAAACAAGCCATTCTCAGACCCTATAGCAATACAGCTATAACTTTTAACAAATACCAAGCCAAACTGTCACGCAATTGTTCAGCCGAATCCTTAAACTTTGACTCAGCCTACAAAAATAAATAAATACATTTGTTTACTTAGCTGGGGGAAGTTGTTTCCGCTTCCCATCTTTAACTATTCTCCTTTAACCCTAGCCAGCTAAGCAAAAACTTTCATGTGGACCACCCACCCTATATTTATGTCAATAACGCTTCAAAAATAAAAAATTCATATATGTAGTTTTAAAGCAAAAGCTTTAATCATAAAATGAAATCCTTTGAGAAGAGAATAGGAAAAGTGTTATATCAATATTACTCAATTCCTATTCGCAGACCAATCCATATTCATTACTTAATAGGCAATTTCACAAAAAAAATTTCACAAACAGATATTTCTGCTTTGACAGGAAAATTAATGGCTAATATTTTGCTACGTACTATACCGTGTGATAACATAATTAGAGGCAAAGTGTACACTACATTCTCTTCTACGAATCTTGCGTTGAATCCAACAATCCAACATCCAACCTTCTGCTCATTATCTCCTTCAGTATTCAGCATACTCAGCTTTTTAGTCTATGTGATCCGTGTGTGGTTGCTTGTTATATTACACATTTTTGTTTTGTGCTCCGTCTGTGCTCTCTTTCCCCTGAGTGTTCATACACACGTTTTTTAAAAATAAAAACTGGTCTTTCTACCGATAAAAAATTGTGCATGAAAATACATACGCATGTATTGGTATATCCTCCTTATTAAACTGAAGACTGAAGTTTCACCCACGACCCTACTAGATTGGCAATGGGAGAAATGGCAAGAAAGCTGACTGTGACGTGACTATAATTTAGCGCAAAAAAGTATTTATTTATTTATGTGCACTTACCTGTGCTCCTTCCATGTCAAATTATTTATTTAGAATATATTATATTTTAGGGTAGAGAAAAATAATTTTTTACCTCGGTATTATGGATATAAATTGCATTTGAATGGCAACCACAAGAAACTCAGCTAGACGTAGTAAAATGCACCCCCCCAATAATCTACCTGTCACTTTCCCTGAGAGAAGCAAATCACCGTTCCCCGTTAACGGAAAGGTGATTTCAGGTGAAAGCTCAAGAGACAAAGATTACGTTTACCTAGACACAAACGGAGTTTGTCTTCTTTGCTATGAGGAGTTACCCCCAGGAGAAAACGACGAAAAGCGACGTGTTCATACTCAAACTTCAATTAACTTTTGTCGCCTGATCTCCCGTTACTTACAATTTAATGTGGAAGATGTGATAGGAGCTCATCCTTTGAGAACTTTGGGGAGGTGGAGAAGTTTGGAGGTGGAGGAAAAGAAGAAGTACGACAAGGTGGCTTTTGAACTGTGCGAAAGATGCGTGTCCTTAGCTCATGCCTTTAACCAAGTGCACTTCCAGGTGCAATTTCATCAAATGATACTGGATAGATGTGTAAGATCCATTTCGGATATAATTCAAAAAGCAAATAAGAAATCAATTAATGAGCTGTTTGTCCTGTCGGAGGATGAGGATGCTTTGAGAAAGCAGGGCAAACAGCTCTCAAAATTAGGCTTGGGCGGATTCAGAAATGCACATAGGCTCAGAAGTAAAATCTACAAGAGTAGTAAGTGCCAAGTGAAAAAAGTATTAATTGCGTCCAAAAACTAATGAAGGAAATTAGCTACAACCAGTTTAACTTAAATTTTGAAATTTGCACTGTTTTTCAGGTCTCCTGAAACTTTCTCGTACCTTCCCAATTATAAAATTAAAGAGAATTACGAAGTTGGAGGAGTGGACCTTAAAACGCAGCACATCACACCATATTAACGGTCGAACAAGAAATGGAGTGCTTTCACCTGTCAAGACTTTGCCAAAGAAAGATTCAATGCAAGCTTCAGTTGCAGCTGCGCATGGATGCATGATCTCTTTCTGGATCGTCATTTCATTGTCTTTCATAAATTTGAATGAGCTTGTGATTAACGCTACAAAGGGAACGTTAACAGAAGGCGTAAAGGCGAATATTAAAAGCGAAATTGAATTAGATATAGATACAACTCCCGTTAAGAAAACATCTTACATCCTGATTCAGCCAGTAAAAACAGAAACACACACTCAGTTACAGGAAACGCCAAAGAAAAAGCGAAGTTATAACAGGAAAACTCCAAAAAAGACTGATGAACCTGAGAAGATGCCAAAGGAAACACCAGTAAAGCAGAATAAGAGGAAGCAAAAACAGGAACTAATGGTGATAATCACAAACGAGACCAATACAGAAAGCATAGCTCCACTCAGTCCATCAGCCATACTCATGCCCAAACAAAAGAAATCAAAAGTCGAAGAAAGCAGTACCCACATAATCATGCCTAAACAAAAGAAACCAAAAGTTGAAAAAAGTAACATCCCGCAGCCTAAACTACCAGGTCAAAAGAAGGAAAGGCGACCTCGGAGTAAAAAGTCCGATAAGGAAAAGTGTGCGCCAAAACCAACACCAGCACAACCTTCCGCTACAGTTACCTCAACGATTACTAGCTCCTCTCATCAGCTTATTCCACAGACCGTTCTCACGCAATCAATAGGAACGGTGCAAGTGCCGTTGGCATCAACAGTTTCAGGACCAGGTAAGAAAGTAGTATTACCTACTTTATTCGAATCGAAATAATCTAAATGCAGCTAAATTACAGAAATCATTTAGCTTTGATTTTTTAAATTCCTATTTTTAGTACCACCAGCATGGCAGTTATTGTCCAATACGACAGCTCAGCCATCAACTCCACAGCCTTCAGCAGTACCTCCACCTTCTGCTACTTCAATGCCTTCAGTACCTCCACCTTCTGCTACTCCGATGCTCTCAGTACCTCCACCTTCTGCAACTCCAGCTCCTGTGGCCAATTACTCACAGCAATATTCACAGGCTCAGCCTCAATACGCTCAACCCTCTGCTGCACCTATACCTGCGCATCCTTATAACAACTATACGTCCAGCTCCATTCCGAACACATCCCAGTATTTGCCCCAGTCTCAGCCACAGCAACCGCAACAGCATTACTATTCTACGCCAGCCCAAACAGTGCCTTCAGTATCTACATACCAGCCAACAAATTCATATTATACCCCTCCCGTTTCACTGGATCCCGAGCCCAACCCGCCAGCTCTGCCCAGCCAAAATTCTTCTTTAACAGCTCCTCCTCCCATGGTTCCACAGCAACTTGAACAGCGCCGACCATCATATAATGACAACATCTATGGAGGTGGCAATTATTCGTTTAATCAGTATTCTCCACAAGTATATAACTACTCCGACAACAGGTTGAATGAGCCTACAACGTCAACCTCTTGGTCAACCGGTTTTGATTTGGGCGACATTTTAAATTCCCCGTTGCCACCACTAGACACAACATCATTTCCTTTCAACTCTATTACAGAAGAAATCTCACAAAATACCAATTATACTAATAACGGCAATTATGGATCCTATGGTGCAGCCTCGCAAATTTCACAAAATCCAGTTTCTACCGGAACGTCTATTGATACTGCATCAAATAACAACAATAATAATAACCCAACTAATATTGGCATTTATACTTACGACGGCTACGGAAACTACGTCCTGCAGCAGCGAACGACCTATCCAGCCTGTGCCGACTCTTCAGGAGCGCCCGTTGTTCAATCAAGTGAAAATTCATCCTATTACAACTCCGTATTGCCACCATTGTCTTCAATGATAACTTCCTCCTCGGAAGTCGCAACCATATCCCACACCACAACCGACAGGGATAATGCTTGCAGTATCAATTCCATACGAGAAGAACCATCGCCAAGCCTAACATATGAAGAACCTCCTCCCCAATTTCACGACTTGGAGATAGAAGAGAAAGTACTGAATCAGAGACGGGCTCACGATGACGATGAGTCAGGGAGCAATCCTACTGAAACCGTTGCAAAGTCAATCTCAGTGTTCCCCGAAGTTCATTGGAAACAACAGTCCACAGGGACCGACAAAAGGATATCTTGCTCGCACTCTTCTTGTAAAGAGCAATTCATTTCGGATACACAGCTTCAACTTCATTTGAGAGCTCATGGATCCTTCAAATGCAACTTTTGCAGCCTGACATTTGGAAAAGCTCATAATTTAGCTCTACATGAAAAAATGCAACATTCAAAAAGTTCAGGGAGCAAAGGAAAATGTCCCAGATGCGGAATCACTATCACCCAGTCAGTTTACAAGTACCTCATTCACTTCTTGGATTCTCACATGAATATTTCAGTTCATGACCCCCCGTGTGAAATATGCAACAAACAGTTTGTCTTCGGCACAAAGACACTTAGCAGAAAAATACATTTTAAAAAATATCATGAAGTTCAGGGCAAGGATCCCACTTCAATTAAAACATGTAAGACCTGCAGTGCACCATTTCTGAAGGACGCTCAATTAAAAGATCATCAGTCTCACTGTTCCGGCACCTCGATTTCCACTGACAGCAGTGTTAGGGCGTCATCCGCTACCTCAACCTTATCAAGTGCGACGGCAGAGGAAATAACGTACAATACAGCATTAGCTACTGCTGGTCAAGTTGTAAGTTTGAAATGATGACGTGAAGAGAGAATCCGGTTAATCAGATCGAAAATCAGTTTATTTATTTTCAAATAAAATACGATGATAGATAAGTTTTCATATAGTCATATGCAGATTGTCATATTATACATATAATACTACCGACACGCACAACTAAATGGAAGTGATTTAAATGCTAAATTAGTTAATACTGCTCGGGATAATTTTAATATTTTGTGAAGGTTTTTGGTCTCCACATAACTGTGTTCGATTTTCCATGCTACCTAAATTTAATATTTATTGCTATATGTAGAAACAAAATATGTAGTAAATACGTATATTTTATGACTTTATATAGAGTTTTTATTTATAAATTGGCGCAATATGTCCTTCAGCACTTCAACAATGAAGCATCGAAAATCTTTACAAAAAGCCCATCACTGCACAACACAGTAATGAAAATGAATACCGTTTAGACTTTCCAGTCGAGTTTATATGAGTCTTTCATCAAATCACTTCATCTACTATTTTTTTAGTACATTTTGCTAAACTCTTGCATATAGTTTTGTAGTTATTTTTTCTTCACTGCCGTTCTATCCGCTTCCTTCGTTCCTGCATCTTTCTCATATTTCCTTGGAATATCTGTGATGACATCTCCGTGTTTGCTGTTCACATGAATTCTGAGATTATGTCGGTGCGCATACTTCACTCCACAAATTTCACATACAAACGGCTTCTCCTTTGAATGAATTCTCATATGCTCATCCAATTTCTGTTTCGTGAGACATTTCTTAGAACACTTGTCACAAGTAAACTGCCAAGTGGCAGGGCCACTATGCGACATGTAGTGCGTTCGTAAAGTTTTAACTTTCTTAAACGCCTTGCCACATTGCTCACATACGAAATCCCTACCTAGCGGAACTTTATTGTGAGTTGTTCTTATATGCACACTTAATGACATTTTCCCTTTAAACTCTTCATTGCACTGTGGGCAGCGAACAAAGATCCTACTTTTCTCATTGTGCAGTAAATTGACATGATTTTGGACATGGAGTTCATCTTCAAACCGTTTCTTACAGTCGTTGTAGGGGCATTTATACTTTAAATCTGCTTCAGTCAAATGAAACTTCAGCTTATGTGTTCGAAGGTGTCCACATGAAAGAAATCTCAAGCTGCATTCAGGGCACTGGAACCTTTTGGAAAACATGCCACCATGAACTCTACCTTTATGACGACTCAGCTGAATAGCCTTTAGAAAGTAAGCTCCACAGTTCATTTCGTCACATTTATGCACATCTTGGCCAGCAGCAATGTTATCAATATTATGATGAGTATTATAGTGACCACGAAGGTATTTCTTCAAAAGCTGTCCTTCTCCAAGCGAGACTTCTCCACAGATGCTGCAGGTATGTGTGCTTTTGTCAGGTTTGAGCTTCATATGGTCTTTTAAGTGATGACGAATTACGACCTTCTTGCTCCCACTCATAAACTGACAATTAGGACGAGGACATTTCAAAAACAGTCGATCACGTATAGGCCGCTTTTTCGTCGTGACCTGTCTCCCAGATCCTTCTGCTAACTCTTTTTCTTTATCTATATAATGTTGAAGTTCGTGCACTGCAAGTTCAGGAGCATATTCATGCACCAAATCACAAAAGTAACAGGAAAATGATCCATGCAACTCTTTGTGATTTTCAGCGTCCTCGGCAGTATACAAAACTTCTGAGCAAGTTTTAACTGTACAAGGATATTCATCTTCTACATTTGTCTTGCTTACTGCTACTTCATTCTCCTGAAAGTTGAGATTGTTTGTATGTTCTTTTTTAAATGGTAATGGTAAGGTGTCACTGTTTTTATGCTCACTGTCTTCCAAATTGACATCATGATCGGAATTCAATGCACTCTTACTGTCTTCAAGGTCTAAATCCAAGCTAGTGTCACTATCACTATTATCTGAATCTGAGCTATCAAAAGACACATTTTCATGAGATCGCAAATGTTCCTCCATTTTATCACGTGTAGAAAAGCTTTTCGAGCATTTGGAACAATGATGCTGTGACCGAAGCCTTAAAGATCGTAATGGTACCAGTTCTTCCTGTTTCGGTTTTGGTAAAGATGCAACATGAGGAGCAGCAGAATCATTAGTCGAATTTAGAAGAGTACGCAAAATCGATCCAATGTTAGAAGAATTGTCCGAGACCGCTGAAGGGTTACGGCTGAGAGTACCTCTATTTTCATTGCTCATCTGGTTTTGTTGATGACTTTCGCTCTTAAGTTCGGCTTGACTGAAACAACCTTTTAAGAAATTCCATTCCATCTTTATGTCAGGTAAACTCAGATCTTCTATAGCAGAAGAGGCATTGTTATCTGACGCTGAACGAAGTTCATTACTGATCCCATTGGTCATCTCTAGTGTGTCGTTGTTTTGCGATTTTAATTCATTTACGTCACTGCTGTCCACGGGAATTTTTTTTATGGTGAGATTTTTGTTTCCTAAGCCCTCATTACTGTTCTCCAGAATCTCGTCATTCGTTTCTTCGACTGGACCCCAAAGGTTGCATTCTACAAAATTTGAGTCCGTACTGCTGAGGGCTGATTCCGTATGAATTCCATTAATTGAACTACATACAAACAATTCTGGTGATGGAATCGATGCATTATTTTTATTTGATATGGAAAGATACTCTTGTTTGAAGCTAGTCATTTCATTTTCGACCTGGGGCGTTCTTTCTAATCTCTTACGAGATCTAGTAGGATATCTCTTCTCGATTTCAATAGTAGAAATGATTGCGGGGGTTACAACAGGACATTCTACGGTTGATGTAGAATTTAATTTCTTTCTTTTCTTTTTAGGATATCCATTTGACTGCTGTCTTGTAAACGACTCATTGACAGTGATGGTATTTTCATAGGCTGGTTCCATGTGAATCGCTTGTCTGTATTACCGAAATCGTAATAAGGGTTATATAATATGGATAACTTACTTTATGACAAATTGCCAATTATGTAAAATGGAACAGTATTTGCGGCTTTGTGACTGATTGAAACTAAAACACAATTAGAATTAGAAGCCTCTTGACTTACCCTTTAGCGCTACTGTCATTCAAATCAGTGGTCTCACCTCCGATACCACTAGTGTTTTCATATATGTTGGTACCTTCATCAAATATTCCATGTGAGTTATCCAACGAATTTTTTTGCAAACTACTAATCTCAGTGTCAGCACTGTCAGCCTTCTGAATACTTCTCCCCTTTTGCAAATGTTTCGGTTTTCTCGAGGAAATTGCTTCGGCACATGTAATTAACTTCGCAGGGATTTCAGCACCCAATAAACTGTTTTCGCAAATGCCGTTTTTGACCATCTCGTCATTGGCCTGTCTGAATTAAACAATTCGTACGTTAGTGACTTTTATTATTGGAGCAAATTTTCTAGTGATTTGATAGGTACGTATACTCTGCGCTGCCACAGAATACCTAGTATATGCGTATGTACTACTAGGTATTCCGTGCTGCTGTTTTAAGTTTACTAACTTTGTTTGAGTCTGAGCGCAGCTATCCGATGAATCGGAGAAAATGTCCTCTGGCATCACGCTTTCTGGAGCATTCCGAATTTTCTCTGACGCAGTACATATCAAACCAACATTTGGCCATGCCATTTGCAATTCT
>JAHZND010005384.1:0-10465 GCA_027744115.1 Acrocyrtus sp. NNG-2020
AGAAGCCGTAAATACTCCTCCCCAATGTGGGAGGATAGCTGACCGGAACCATTCAGAAGTCCCACTGTGGGAACTGCCACCGGCGTCAATCTTCCAGGACTGAGGCTGACATCAACCCAGGACTCTACAAAAACAGTAAAACACCGATATATTTTTTACCATTTCTCCCACTCTAGCCAAACCTCCTCCTCCCTCCTCGCATATCAATTCATTCCATGTAAACAGTAAACACGGAAGATTTTTTTTATCAACATCATCAACATCGCAAAAAACTGGATTTAATGTTCCAATTAACCCAGCAAATTTTTATAGCTCCGCAGCAACAAAAATCCACAAGTGGAAACCGAACTGTACTCAGCCAAGCCTATCCCACCTGAGCTAACAAAGTGCAAAATTGCAAATGTTTTTATCAAGGTCGCTCCACACCGCTCTAAATATACCCAAATCATTTTTTACGTCTTTATCGCTCCCATCTAAACACGCCATAAAAAAATTCTATCAGTGGAGTACCCAATCACTCCAACTCGAACATGTGCATTTTTTTCCTCGACATGTCATTTACAGCTGCAGCCTGCAACTCTGGACGCGCGCTTCTGGACATTTCATGCTGTTCTCTTCCCAACAAAAAACGCAAAATTGCCCAACTAATCAAATTTTTTGCTAAAAAAGATAAAACAAAGTTCACACAAAAACTGGCCATAGCTGGTGGAAAGCACATGCACTGCTCTTTATGCAACCCTTTCACAGCGCAGTTATCATTTTCCTAACTGTACCCAATTCCAAAAAAAATCCAACTTTTGCATTCATTCCTTGCACTCTTCCATATTAATATGCAGCTATTCTCGTTTTGGAATGAACTCGCTTAATTTCATTTATTCTCTAGCTATCTGCTGAGAAACAGTCATCATCTCATATAAATTTTTTCTGGAGAAGTTATTTTTTTTGCTCCACCTCCAGCCTCCATCTCCTCCTTACTACTACTGGCTGTAACTGTGCTCAGTTTCAAGTTTTGGTAGCATGTTGCGTACCCATTATTATTTTTATTCCATCATTTTTTTCCTTCAACCTTTGCAAAGTATTCTTAACCTTTTTCCCCAGCTGATGAAGTAATTCCTCAACTCATTCTATAAATAAATATTATTTTTTCATTTCGCATTTTAACGAACCTGTTTTGCGCTTGCATAATCAAATCAGCATCCCTCTCATAAAAAGACTGTTTATTTATTTAGCACCATTAAAAACAACGTCATCACATGTTCCATGTTCCTCCTTTTCACCTTTACTACGGCCATTTCTCTCTCTATTCACGAAATTAGCAAAACCTCAACAAAAAAGCCATTTCCCATGCATTCATGCAAAAGGTGCATGATTCATGCATGTTTTCCCATTCTGCCACTTTGCCACTTGCGCGACAAGAGCAACCTCGACCAATCTTCAAGAAACTACGTCGTCAACTCCAAAACAGCTTTTTCCCTTGTGCATATAAAGTAAAAAAAAAATGTTTCTTCCAGTCTTAATTTTCTTAGTCACTCCAGACCGAAGATTGCAATCAATGAGCTCGAAGCCTCTCTAAGAGAGAGGCACTCACGCACTCTCCATATCGCGACCGTTTAACCCGTACCACTCTCCAGGGAGGTGGTGGAGGTGACTGCTCACTACTCCAACAACATAGATTAATGGAGGAGTGAAAAGACATCAGCAAACACCTCACACTTTTCACTTTTCCTCTCCTCGTTTCGTCGTTTCCCCCTCTGCCTATCTAATGAAAACTAAGCCCGTTTCACTTCAACATTTTTTAGGGGAAATTATGACCGCAATCGACCGATCCTAGCTAAAGGAGAGTTCCATGTAAGGAAGGGAGTTGCAAAAAATCATATTTTTTTTCTTCTTACACTTCAACTTTTTTTTACACGTGGTTTCCTCATGAAGATGACAGCACAGGGAATTTTCGTACTTCATTCTTATGGCAAAAAATTGGCGTAGCGCACAACAGCAGCCAATTTTTATTATTACGTGAGTAAGAAGCAGTGGCACTCTTGTCGCTTTTCACTTCACCAGCTACCATCTCCGTCGTAAGAATTCCATTCTGATATGAAAATTAAAATCGTTGGCCATATAACTTCTCTTCTTTTAGCTATATCGCTATACATAATCCAAGCTTATTTTCATTTTTGCTGGCGCTACGACTACGGCGCTACTACGAAGATTGAGTTCTTTCAACTGCTTTTTCCAACTAAGGTCATCCGCAACACATAGCTCACATGTCTTAACTTTTTTTTTCATGTGTCCATATGCCACTGTTTACAAAATAATAATTCCCTCGCATATCAAAAATGCAGGAGGCTGCCTTTTTCCCTTCCTCCCATCTCTCATCATATTCCTTTTCCCAGTCGGGAAAAGTTATAAAAAAAATTTCCGAGAAAAGGACTAAATCTCAAATCTCATCTGACTTTACTCTTTTTTAGTAAAAAAATTAAATCCCAAGTAAAAACGAAATGTACTATCCTGGACATGGACATAGTATCTGTTTTTCATTTTCTTCCTCGCCTCTTCAATCTCAATGCAAAAAAATAAAGCTAAAGTAGATTCATTTTTTCCCTTTTGTTCTCCAATGACGAAAGAGGAATATGTACGTGACTGAGAGCATGTAGCGCTCTCGTTCACAGCGTTTCCGCTCCTCAATCTCAATCTCTGCAGGTTGATCTCCGTCGCAGCTTTCTCACTTTTCCAACTAAGCCCATATCATCAAGATTTCCCCCGTCTCCCTTTTCTCGTTTTTTTACGCTATAGCACCTCCTCACTTTTTTACTGCATTGCTACAACATCTCCACAAACAGGGCTCTATTTATATAAGTAATCGCCACACTAAAAAATGACTAATGTTTAATACGAAATCTGACGCATCTGATTAATCCCTCATTATTTTAGTTTCCGACTCATTTAGCAAAACGCTCATCAAAAAAGCTCAAGCTCGGAGGATATTTTTTTTTATTTCCCATCCATTTTCCATTTAAATGGCAACTGTCCCCAATTATAGGTCATCCGTTGGCATCTGGCTGCTGGCTGCTTTTATGGGCGTTTTTTAAATTACGAAAACATTTTTTTTTCATCAGCAAATAATTGTGCAGAGTGCAAAGTCAACATCCACTCAACGATTCAATCACCCACACACTTTTTATCTATTGTTCTGTTTGCGTCTAGCAAACAAAAACATTTGTAATAAGCCATGTGCAGCCAGCCACACAATTTAAATACGTTGATGACTATCACGACTACGACCACACAACCCAAAAATTCGCAATTTCCTATACCTACTCGCTCACTACCATTTTTCCGAGACTAATAAAAACAGAACGGCCAGCATGTTAGATCAGCGGAGACTAGTTGAACGCTCTACAATCTCATTCTATCATCTAGATCGTTTATTACACGTCCAAAATCCACCCGCACCCATTTACACCGTTCATATCACCCACATTTTCATTTTTTACTATATAACCCTTTTCTGGATCAGTCGAGTTCACTCTTCAGAGCACAGTAATTATACTCGATTTACGTTTAACTACAGCAAAAACGTCAGTTTTTTTAACTGCAGACCTAGCTATTACACCATCCACTCCTCAAATAGCAGGGCAATCTCGCAAAGTGACACTCTCAACGTCACTCCTCCTATAAAAATAGTTCAAACTCTATCCAGTCTGCACTCTCTAAAAAATCTTTGTCTCAAAATCCTAGAAAAGACCACTCAGCAAATTGATAATTTTTCAGCCATTTTTTATCTCGCCCTTTCCATTAGCTAAACAAACAAGCTGAATGTCATCAGAGCTACAACTCTAGCCCTACTAAAACTTGTTAAAAGCAGAGACTACATTTAATTCACTTTTTTTCAGCGATAACCTCTAAAAAACGCTGAAGATTTTTTTTGATGGGATTGTCGATGTTGTGATAACCCCGGATGAGATTCATAGATTCATACTTTTTCGTGAAAATCTCTTGTTTTTCCATGGCCAGAGAGATCAGATTGAGAAGTGAGCTAATAAAAAAATAGTGTAAACTCAAAATCTCTAATCGCTTTCCTCTGTAAAACGTTCAAATTTCCACTTTCGAGAAAAAAATCCAAAAATTATCTCTTGTTCTTTTTACCCTAATGGCTTTTCAAAGTCAGTATTAAATCCTCAAGCTCCTAAATTTTTCTTCCAAGCACAAAGACATTTTTTTAAGGATATCGAGCAGCCCAAACATATTGTCACGGCGACCTTGCATGCCAAATGCAATGTGAAATGAAACATGCTTCACCATTTTTATCGGAAGTAGGTACGCATTCCATCACCTAAAAATCTCAGCTACAAAACACTCGCTCTAGTCCAAATAAAAAAACATCTTTTGTTGCAGCTGCATCATCCACACAAAAAACATTCCAATTTTCGCATGCCTTCTCCTTCTCTACTTTGTTCACACGGAATACAAAGTTCCAAAAAAAATAAATTTATTTTGCAACGTGCATATTGCATGCATTGTGAGCACAGCTCGGAAAATTCAGGTAGAGCAAACAAAGAACGAAAAATTTGTGAAATGTTTAAGCAGAGCCACATATTAGTAAGCTTCATTGTTCGTGCCGTTATAAAAACAGGGTGTTTATCACACAACAGCGATAGCAGCACGATGACGATGACGATTGTTTTTATTTCATACCTACTAATTTTTTGCATAAACAAAACATCAATTGTACTCTTGTACTAGTTTGCTCTTGGACAAAAACCGCATGAAATTCAATTCCTAATAAATTACAATCAACGGGGTTATGGACAAAAATGCTAAAAAAAGTTGTACTCTGATATTCCATGCATTGCGCAATGGCAACAGTCTTACTCATTTTCACGATTAAAAAATACATTTTTTTCACTTGCTATTTTCTATTCTCCTTAAAGCTCAGTGGCAAAAGTGCATTTGCTGCTGTCAGAGAGGTTTGTGGCCGATTATGCCATTCCGATTACTATTATCGCTGCAGATATATTTTAGCTGTGCAGAAAAGCTTGTTGAGTTTTCGCTTTAAAAAAATAAATAAAAGACCATTCATAAAAATGGGTAGCACACCACCACCATAGTACTTGTCCTAAACGCATGATGCATTATTTTTGCTTACTCAAGTTCGCGAATTCACTAGCAAATCTGGCAACTGACCAGGTAAAGAATTATTCTTTTTTTTTCACTGTTTTCGCTGTATGGCCAGATGTTGATCAGCCGATATCACAAGAAAAAAACATATTTTGGTGCGTGTGTGCAAGAACGCAGTAGTAGGTGAGGAGGTGAATGGTGAAAAATTTTCTCAGAAGAGTGAAGAAGATGCGAGATCAAGAGAAGCAAATGGCGCTAGCAACAGCATCACATTATCAACCTACTCGTTTTCGTGGAATGTTATGTTATGCTCGTAAAAAAAGTCCTATATAAATCACATCCCTTTTTTACTGCGACGGATATGATATGATCAGCCTGGCGCTAGTGGCGCTTAAAGCGCTTCTGTTTTTGTTATTCCTGTTGTTGGGCGCTTCAAACCTCAAACCTGGCTGGTGTTTACGTTCAGCTCAAAGCGTGCTCTCCGTCAGCTCTTGTCAAAATGAGAGAAGGCGAGAGCTAAAGCTTTGTAAGGCGTAATTTCAAATCATGCCATATTAATTACTTGAGATGAGCTGGAACCACGTAACTAAAAAAAATGCGACGTAAGTACGAAAAAATTATACAAAGTTTTTGTATGGAAGTAGCAGAGCAGGTAGTAGGCTGAGACGTAGTTTTTTTATTTGGGAAGTCAACAAAAGACAATGAACGCTGAGCGAGTAAAGACAGGTGCTCATTAAATAGCACAAAAGCGTATTTACAATTAGTCATGTTTGCAGTTTTTGCTCAGAGGCCAGTGCCACTTGCCATTATTTTTGCCTGGACGTTGGATTTGGCTACAAAAAAACGTTTGCGTTTTCCTCCTTTTTTACCTGTCACAGTTTCATCTGTCAGAAGAGGAATGGAAAGAGGTGGAGTTATTAGGTGAATGGATTCTTGCTGGATCAGGTTTGCACGTAATTATGACATTTGACCGCGTCAATAGTAACTAAACATGGGTGGGAGAGTCGTATATGGGTAACGTGATACTGACATTGACACCTACCGCAAAAAAGCCAGCTTGTTTGCTAACATGCCGTTTATCAACACCTTCTTGTGCTGACAAACTCATTTTTTAAAAGGAAATGTGTACCTACAGGGAAACAGGCTTCTTGACAGAGGTGAGTTGGCAAAAAAAAATATTTGCAGGAAAAGTGACAGTGAATTTGTAGATTGCAATGGGGCCAAACACATTATTATCATGATCTAATTCCGGACATGAAACATAATTAGGGATCCCAAAAACAAAAGAAAATTGAAAAAGAAAAATATGATAATTAACCACGGAAAATTACGACAAAATTAGGAAATGCATTATGTATCCATTCACAGCTCATGACTCATAAGTTTTAAGCTCGGCAGTAAAAATAAATTAGCTAATTAAGAATATATGACATACTTAACGGTTAGCAGTTGGCTACTACTTTTACACCCAAATAAGGAAAAAACACTACAGTGGCCGCATTTCTAAGAGGAACGAAAAAAAATCTGGACCCGATAGGTACCTTCAAAAAATGTGATATTTTTTATTACGCCAAAAATAAAGCGAAAAGAGCCTTAAAGTCAATTAGCTAGCTGCTGGGCAATAAAAAAAATTCTTGATGCATAATGCCATTAATTTTAGCACTTTACAGCCATTGGGAAAATGCACTAGCTATAAGCGTACGTAAACAGGTATGACGACTGATGAAACTGATGATGAGGCGCCAATTGCCAATTATAAATTGCTATGGCTAGCCAATGCCGTAATTTAAATTCAAGTTCGTTTTTTATACTTTCATTGAAAGGACGCTGCATGACGCAACAATGGCTGATTGTAACGCCATACGCTAGCAAAACTGAAGAGAGACGAGACTTGTGCGAACTCCTACTTTACTTCAAATGTGATAAGCGATGATCACTCCATTCTCCTTCACTTTACACATCAGACATAGAAACCGATCTAATGTCAATATTTAACGAAAGAGTTAGCAGTGAAACTATAAACACTCTATAAGAAAATAAAACGCATCGATTGTTTACCTAAAGAGGCATAAAAAAAGTAACGATATCCAGGCTGCCTGCTAACTTCTAAATTTACCAATCCCATCTGACAGATACTTTATATTAGCAGTCAAAGCTTGACAGCTGCGGAAATCGCAAAAATGCTATGTGCCTTTCTTTACTTACAGGTTTGCATAGGAAAAAAATGGAGAGAAAAAAATATTTTTTTCATATGACAATTTGATAATATTGCATCATTCTAATAATAGTTAGTAAAGTAAATGGAATTTGGGTGAGATAAGGCCCTCCAAATGAAAAGTGAAATAAATGCCAGTGACACTGGAGACCTTCCCCAGCCCACTCATCACTCATCATCGTCGTCACAGAGAAATTCCCTTCACTAAAAATACGTCTTTTTGGAGCTGACCATTTTTGCCACTATCAAATGTTTCGCCAGCAGTGCTAACTTCAATGACAATTAGCCCAGAAAACTTGCACTAATCTCGACCTTATCTCCTTCCTACCAAGTTCCGTTGCTGGTATCAATTTTTAATAAAACTGCGCAGTTTCTCTAGAAACTGATCCTAAATTTTTGACAGGAATATGGCAAGGGCAAAAGTAGCCTCAAAAGAGCCAATAAAATAAAATTTTTGTCACTCACCTGAAAGGCTCTCATCTCCCACGGATTTTGTCGAAGTTGTCATCTTGTCAGCGGTCAAAGTTCCTTCGAAATTCGAAATGAACTGGTAAACGTTCACAAAAAAATAAGATTTTGTACGAGTTTTACAGATGCTGGGAGAAAAAAAAAGTAAAATATTTTCTACGTCCAGGCAGAAAAGAGCAACAGAAGAAGAGAAGAACAGAGCAATGTTTTTGCGAGAGTGCGTTCCCTGCGCTTTATGTTTGTGTTTTGAGAGCTGAGCAGAGCCAGAGTCCGTCAGGCAGGCTGAGGAAAAAAAAGCTGATGACGAGCTGAACTTCGCATCCAAAACAACAACACAGCAACAGTGCACAAGTGCACCTGAAAACCGAGACGTAGTACGACCGACGGACTATTTACATAATCTTCATCATCATCTTCATCAGTCGACAGCTCTACCTATCTTCCAATACTTTTTCTGTTTACTCTCCCATTCCGTTTGCAGGATAGTACGATGTAAGCTCGCCATGCTTCTCTAGATGCAAACTGGAATGTATGGTGAGGATAGTCTGCTGAGCAGAGATTGTGAATTGAGCTGGTTTTTTGAGTGAGGGAGGATACGCTTGCAAGCACAGAGGAGGATACTGCACTGCGCTTCTAAAATTTTCAATTTTGAATGGAATGGGCTAGAAGAAGGGGAGGCTTCCCGTTGCTAGCTGCTTTGTTGCTTTGCTTCTTCGGGTTGCTGTTTGCTCTGCAGCTGCGGAAGCGAAAGGAAATATTTTTTGTTTGTGTATTCAATGCGAAGCTGCACACAAGTGCACTCTGTCCGTCATCGCCAGCGCCAGTTCCTCTTGCTCCATCGATTTTTTTCATGGAAAAAATGAAAAACACTTAATAAGTGGGGTTGTGGCATAATAATGGGAGGAAACACACTCTAACTGGGCTTTGGAGGATTTAGTTGTTGAAAAAACTGGAGTTTGCATAATTTGGAACCTGGAACTGGAGCGAGAATGTACTGGATGGATGGATAGAAAAATTGAAATTTACGGAGTAAAAAAAATTAACGTAAGAATTGTGTCGCTTTCCTGTCCTTGGAGAAGAGGCAGAGGGGGAGGTTCACGGTGTCCTAATGGGACCAATTTCTGATGGTAACTAAAACTTGTTGGAAAGGAGAAGTACATTTTCGAATTTAGTTAGCAATATTGGCGGCTGAAATTTGCGCACATTTACAAAATTACGGACCTTGAGCCTTTTCTGAGAATAAAACCAACAATTTCTAAGATCGAATCACATTTCCCCTGCATGCTCAACTGTTAGAGCTGTCGTATGTAAACGTTGCAAATTTATTTTTTGAAAACAAAAAAATAAATTTTATCAGTATGCTACCATCAACCAGGTGCAATTTAATGTCCTTCGGCTTTAATATAATTTCACTTTTGCAATATGAGCAAGGCGGCGAAGATGAAAAGATTAAATTGACGCCCAGATTTGAATTTACAAAACTACATTTTCATGAATAGAATAATTGAATAATTTTACAAAATATAAATGGGAACGCAAACAAAATTGTGACATTTTAAAGAATTTATTCAACCACCGTTTACATGTTCATTTAAATTGGCAACTAATTTAACCGGTAAATAACGCCATGTAGATTTAATAGCGATTGATTGTATAAATTGTACTCTCATTTAACATAATCAATTTCATTCGATAGTTCATATGCGTAATATAATACAAACTGTTGCACCCAGTTCTCTGGATGCACGATTTCTTTGATTGACTGCTACGCAAAAAAACATTCGCTATCTTAATGTACAAAGATAATCTGTTAATTTAAAGCAATAAAAACTTGAAAAGTAACACAAAATAACTCAGGTTTAACATAAACTAAGATCACAAAGAAAATAATGGCGAGATGGCACTTTAACTCGCCAAAGTTACAAGTTAATATTTTGTATTAATGAGAAGAAATTAAGGTGACTTTCTACTCTAGCTATAAAGTATATTCCTGCTGTCTTAACCGTTTCAGTACACGCCTGCGACACAAGTAGATTTAGAAAGATAATACTTGAAATTTTTATTAAAGAAAAAGTACATTTGTGGTATTCGAACGGAACTCAAGTTCAAACAGTAGATCTGACTACTGACTACATACAATGGTAAACAGCTTAACATTTAAACCCAACCCAGAAAATAATGAATTTTAGACGACAGTTTCGAAAAAGTAACTAAACTAAAACTATAAATTTAAAACTTTCCTTGACATTCCTGTTTTGAAATTCTCAATAAAAATATATTTTAAGACTTTAAGTTGGCCTCTTTTAAATGTACTTCTGTTATGCTGAACCTTTTCATCTCTCTATCTCTCCCCGGTCGCAAAACTCATAAGTAAATCTATTTAAGTCACAAGCTCACGTTGCGATTGTTTCGTAAGTTGCAGAAGAGGTAATGAACTTTTAAGGCCCGGATGATGAAGCTCCTCCGGCAGAGCCACCCATGCCAATCCCTCCATTCAAAATGCCTTAAAATCCTTCCCAAATGAATACTAGTTAACGTTGACTTAAAATTAAAAGTTCCAACTTACAACACTAATGACAAGCTTAGAAGTAGAATCGTAAAAGTAGCCCGTCACGGTGTATTTCGATGCTGGAAGGTCGTTGGGAAAGTCCAACCATTGTTTAACGT
>JAHZND010005385.1:0-12609 GCA_027744115.1 Acrocyrtus sp. NNG-2020
TCCCCTCCTCCTCAAATCCCACAAAGTCTTCCACATCAAATGCGGAATTCACGAGCTTCCGGATAACCGCATCTTCAAACCCATATGCCTGATAATAAAGAAAGCAAAATAACACATTTAAATTTTAAAAAGATTAAATCTGGCAAAATTGGAATTATTTGCCAAACATGGTAAATAATTGTTATGTTATGTATGTTTGTACCTTTAGTGAACACGTATAACAACACCAAGGTGAATTGAGATTTGTTGCTGCACTTGCCATTTGGAAAATTAATTTTCTCCTAATTAATTTGTTGGTTTTGTGACAACTTCAAAATTGCAAATTGCAATCTGTACAGCTGAATAGTATAACGCATCTATTTACACTAGTTTATAATAAACCCGACTACGCTTACTTTATTAACAATTTCGCAATATGCGGTAGCATGTTGAAGGATGAAAAGCTTCTATCAAAAACGGACCCAGTCTTAAATTTTTTGTCGAATAAAATGTCGCTGTCTGCCTCCCAGCTCAATCAGATACAAATCTATCCCTGTCGTTAATAGCTATCCACACCGCATGCGCTTAGAATACACTATTGAGTTCAGCGATAAGCCAGTTTTTGTTTGTGCATCAATCTAAAACCTGTTTGTATGCGCAGTATTAGGAAATCCCAAGTCTACGCTATACTCGTCTTTTCTTTCTGCGTACGTAACATAACATAGAGAACGTAGTACAAAAAAATGACAAATATGAAACGAATGCTGATGGTTTGATATATATCGGAAATTCAATTCAATATACACGAAATCGTCATATATACGTACAAAAGAAAATATTAAAGTACATTCTCTCTCTTGGATTTTCACGGCGTTTTTCTAGATCCTATTGTAGCACGTAACCCAATGCTTACGGTATTTAATTTACAATTTAGACAATTTTGACTCTAAACTTATTGAATAAACTAAATTTGGCAGCATAATCATGTATTCGCAAATTGCAAACAAACTAAGTATTAATACTTAAAACTTAATAACTACTATAATGAATTAGAACTATAGTGGTTCAAAAAGAAGCACCGGGAAATTTAAATTAAAAATTAGGCATGCATTCATTATTACTTGGTCTGTGGGTTCACTCAGCAGCTTATATACCGTCTCAGCACAGCTGCATCTTCGAACTGCAGTCAACAAATCAAGGATCCAATTACTACTTTAACACGTCCTTTGGAGAATACGGTTGCGAGCTCCTGTGCAAACAGTGGGCTGTTTTTTTGTCATAGTTTTAACTAAATAGAGTCTAGTCTTATCGTTTAGTCAATTGTCATTTTAATTGCGATAGTGTTTGTATTAATTTGGTGGTTTCGTAAAGTTGCAAAAAGTTGCGCGTAACAATTTTTCCAAAATAATTACTTGCTAAAGTTTGGAAAGTAAATATCAGTGCTATTCTTTTAAACAAACTTATGTATTTGTTTATTCAAATTTCTGCGTACTCTTTATGTATAAATAGATTATGAAAATAGCTACTATACTAAACTTTTTGTACTTACAGGATATTTAATTGGAGAACAGGTGTTATCTTTGGCCACCCGGGTTTTGGAAGAAAACAGAAACTGGTGATGGTGTTAATTGAGGTTTCAGTCAATTTCGTTTTACAAGTCTTTGCTTTTTGCAGATTTATTATACTAAATTAAGGTTTTTACTTCCAGTGAACCGTTTGCTTATTGCAACAATACCTAATCAATACAGTATTTAATCCTTTACCTTGCAGGATATCAACCATTTTGACAAAGGTAAAAAAAGGTCCCGAAAACAAGAAATCTAATTTAATGCCGTCGTTACTATTCAGAGCAATTAATTTTATTCGATTGTGTGTACAGTAGAAAATAATAACGTCCCCTGTTTGCAATAGCTGAGAATTAACTCAGATTTCTAACTAAACTTTTAGGAACATGGCCGACGCAAGGATTAAGTTCACCTGCTTTCTGTGTGGCAGTGTATGGACTCGTCAGGATAATACTGTACAGCATTATCGGAATGTTCATGGAACCAGTTTGTATGGATGCGAGCTATGCAACCACCAATTTGACAACCTTATTTCGTTTTCAACTCATTATCAAAAAGTCCACCCGGATACAGAATTGAATTGCGGAACGTGTGCTCATCCCTTCTATGACCCAGCCGAGAAATTTATTCATCAATTATCCTGTTCTGGTTTTTACCCAACGGAATATAAATTTCATTGCCTATTATGTCCAAGTCCTCACAACTCATCACTCGCACTGGCCCATCATCACCAACGGACCCACCCCGATGTCCCACTAAAGTGTGATAAATGCCCAAACATTTATCCAAGTGTCCTTGCTCTGCTTAATCATTACCGCTGTTCCCATTCAATTGAACTTGTGGTGAAGGCACGCCACCTCCAGCTAAACTCTTCGCAAGAACCAAAAAATAAACCTTCACGGAAAAGCTGTAACCTCAGACAGCACTTGTGTAACATTTGTGGAAAAACGTATTCATTTATCCGTGGATTAAGGTACCACATTAAAGCTGTACATTTCAAGAATCCAATAAAGTGTTCGTTGTGTCCTAAGTCCTTTACACACAGAGCAAGTTATGTAAGACACTGCAAAATGGTTCATCCAGGATCGTGGATTAAGTGTACTGGCTGTCCTAAGATTTTTGTGACAAAAAAAGAAATGGAGAAACATTCTAAACTAACACACAAATTGGGAGAATCTCAAAGTATAAAGAAATGTCAAATTTGCGGCAACATCTTTCGTTCCAGGCACAATCTTAATGCACATGTATGGAGGATGCATGGAGGTTATAGGCACAAGTGCAGATACTGTGAAGATACTTTTAAAACACTTTCAAATTTACTTAGTCATATGGAAATTGCGCATGTGAATAAATTGAATGTGTGTAGCTTCTGCGGACGCCAATTTTTGACTTCGGAAAAACTACAAACGCACATCCGTTGTGCACATGGAAAAGTGAGCAGAGATCAGAGGTTGAAATGTGCCTATTGCCAAACCTCTTTTCACAACAATACACTCCTTCTTGCTCACGTCAAAAATTTTCATAAAGAAAAACTTTTTAATTGTCAATTTTGTGGAGACTGCTTTGGCGTGCAAATGAACTTCAAAAAGCATTTAGAAAGAAAACATGGGAAGACAATTGCGGACTGTTTGTCATTAAATTCCATGCATTTGAATTGCCCAGAGTGCTCGACAACGTTCAAATCTATCCGGTATCTTATGCACCATTACAAGATTAAACATGATTTGGGTACAGAACGCATTATGAAGAAACAAATGAACGCTAAGCAATCTTCTTACAATAAGACAAGGCGCACCCAAGGAGAACAGAAAAAGGTGACTCGAAAAAACCAGGCACTGATTAAAATGTATTTGAAGAAGGCCATGTTACGTCTCCGCAAATCAAGGAATAAAACTTCCAAAGCCAGTAAAAAACGTAAACTTTTTCGCCGTGATTGCTTAATGTGTATTAGACCACGTTCTTCAGATCAGTATTGTTGTTGGAAATGCAATTGTCAGTTTAGAGGCTTTTCATCCAGACGTATGCATCAAGCTCAATGTAAAGTGAAGCCAAAAATGGGAAAGGGAGTCCCTTCTCATCTTATAAAAAAATTACCGGTTGTTAAGCTGAAAAGGCTTGGAAGTAACGTCCCTGATTTAAACTGCCAATGTCAGCAATGCGGATTAACCTTACCGGAGACCGCTGACCTTTCTCGTCATATTGTAAATTGTCAATCATATTGGTTGAATGACGTAAATAAAAAACTTCTTGCCTCAGCAGGCACCCCAAAATTATATCCATGTCTAAAATGCGGATTTTGTTGTGTGGATAAAGTGTTCTTATGGCGGCATGTTCAAACTGAACATGCATCTTTTGCAGTAGAGTACAAAGTTTGTTTGAACAAGCAGCATAAGATTACTACAAGAGGAGAAGGCAAATTCAAATGCTCTTTTTGTGATAATGAGTCAAATAGCATTGAAAGTATAAGGATGGAAATGCTTCGACATGTTTTGGTTGGTAGGAGAGAGAATTCAAGAGTTGATGAATAATAGTTATATATGTGTATGTTAGTCAGACTTAAATATTTTGTAAGTATGAACTCCAACATTAGTATCGACATAGTGCGTAATCTTGTATACATTGTTCCTATATTATTGCAGCGAGTTAAACATATATAATAAAAAGAAAACTTATCTTCTAAATGTTTACTTCTTATTATTTCTAAACAATACGGAGGCATGAACAAAACACTTATACTAATCTGTAGAAATACCTAACACTGGCATGATTTAATGTTTCGTTAATGGATGCGGAGTTAATTACATATTGTATAAAATTCTGTACCAAAGATTCCATAATGTTTAGTGTGCTCATGACAACTCCGAACTTTAAAGATAATATCAAAATTCACCAATTTTAATCTTTGGAAACATTATCAGTTTGACTATTTTGTAGTGTTTTGTAGAACATCAGATAGTCGAAACAGTGATAAGCAGTTGCGAAAAAAAGAAATAGTTATTCATAAGTTTATCATTAATTCGTTAAATTTTGAAATACTTTTTACGTAAATGTCAGTAACAAAACTTTTACTCTTAATTTTAGCATGCTTTGCAGAGCACTAGACTTTTATACACCACTTTATTGCATTATGTTAAATCTTTCTCACACCCCTAACACGCACTACCCTTTGCGCGCTCTATTTGAACAAAAAGACGGGCTAATTGTGCATAGCTGCACAGGCATCGTTGCAAGTTTCTCCAATGTTTACTTTTTGCGTTGCGCGAGGCATAACTCTGCAAGGTCTCTACTCTTTTGTCTAACCTAAGATCATTATATTATGAAAGTTCGGTTGGCTACCAGAACAATTTTTGCTAATTCTGTCCAGACTATCTGCCTTTATAATTATCATTGTAATTTAATCTCCTTCCTTAATGTAATATAGTTGGATATAAGGTTAAGCCACGGTCAAGTTAATGTGCACTATCAGAAGCACAGCTTGTCAAAGTTAAAAACATCAATCATATATTAATAACTTTCCAGATTATTTTAACATTTTTAAAAGTATTTTTGCAATTTTTTCCAACTATCAAGCAGTTATTTTAGAGCCAAATCCAAAAGTAAAATGAGTAAGCTTTTTTAGGCGTTATGGAGACTGGGCACATAAACCGTCGAGGAAGTCTTCCAAGGGAGCAGCTTAACAGGTTAATACAATTAATTATTGAAAACGGCTACTAGAATTTAAAATATTTTCAATTTATTTCAAGTGATTACGTCAATCTAACAAAACGTTTCATTTATAGAAATAAGTTATACCATGTGCTCTCATGGTGCCTTTTTGGCCATCAGCACCGGGAGAGAAAAGTCCGAAATGATGTCACCCAATTTATGCTGGAGCATCCTGATTTGTACAAAAATCACTGCACAGATGGGTTTAGCATTCCTCAAATTGGTAAACTTTTGCCAATCTTTTGCCTTAAATAGACGTAACGAAAACTGGTATTCGAAGTGCTTGAATTTGTTTATTTTAGTGGAGGCGATAAGGAGTCTTGGTGAGTGGGACTTTGATCTTGAAATTCAAGCTGTATGCGACAAGTATCAATGTGGCATAGTTCTGTGGAAGACCGTCGGAAGACAGAAAAATTTTAGTCCAAAAAACAATATCGCTAGGCCTACATACTACATTTCCCTAACGGATGGCATTTTTGACCTGGCAATGTTGGAGACACTGGTTGAACATCCATTTGAAGCTGAGGAGGTTCAACGAGCTGTCCAATTTGACCTGGAAAATGTCTCGGTCTACAGCAATCAAAAAGAGTTTTACTGGGATTGGGTTGAGGAGGAAGGGTTAGTAAATTTCCTCCGTAAAAATGATTTTACTAAATTGATAACGTGTTGTCAATTTGTAAATATTTTGAACCTATAATAACAGGGGTAGCCTATTTCGTGCGCTTGCATTAATGTTTGACGGAAGAGAAGACAAGGCCGAAGATTACCGTACCGCTGCAATTGTCGAGGTTATGGGAAACAAGGCAGTATATACAAGGTTCTGCCATCCGACAAAACCGGGCTATGAAAACATTATTTGTTTTGGTAATAATCGTTTCTACAAAACAAGAATTATAAATATACTTTCGAAACCGCAACTAGATGCAATAAACCTATTTGTTATAGTGGCAACGTTGCGGAACAAAAACTGGACACCTGGATATTTAGAGTTTATGGCCTTAGCAAGAGCTTTACGGATCCGTTTACATGTGCATGAATTTGGAGCTCAGAAACCTGCATTGTATGCATTTGATGCGAATCGTCCAGATGTTCACATTTTGAAACACCGCTGTCACTTTTTTCCATTTTGGCCTAAGGAAACTTTACAAGAAATACACCCTATTACTGACGTTGTAGAGGAAGAAACTACGATGGCTGTTCCAAGTAACCGTTCCCTAAGCAATCCTGGAACTGGGAACCCTGCTACCGCTTCCATTTCTTCTCCCTGTACAAACTCTACTCGTTATGTCTTTGATCTAGACGGAACTCCAATTTCGGATGGAACTAATGAGTGTATTCCTCCTGCAATATTTGGTCTAAACCTAATGGAGGATTTCTGTAAAGAGGGCAACTTTAAATGCATTGTTATCCCCAGCCAAAGGTTTGTTTACATGTTTTGTTATTTTAATAATACTATTGATGTCTTTTTTACATTATAATCTATATCACAATTGTACGTGTGTATTTGCAGTTGCAGTGAAAGTTTTTACAAAGTCATCTCCTATTTTCAAAAAGGAGCAATGGATTTTCATTATGCGTTTCGGTTAAAAACATATAATGAAATTATGAACAACCCTGATAGGTATAGAGAAATGCTCCCTCGACCGCGTGATCTCTTACTTGATCCTGTTGCGACATACGGTCCATTGCTCATTAAAATTTATTATTCAAATACAGCCTATTCCGTCATTGACGATGAGAGCATCAAAGGAATTGCTGAAATCAAAGCAATTTCAACAGTCCTCAGGATTACTATTAAAGTTCACTTTTTGTCTTTTCCCTCATTCGCGATATCTTCTACTCTTACAAGCGACCCGTGTCCACCAGTTGAACCGGAAGGATTCATAAGTATGCTCTTTTTTAATGGACTGTACTACGCGTTGGAATTAAACAACTCCCGAACATTTACATTGGAAGCAAATTACGGTCAGCAGATGCTGGAAGGCAATACGAATCTATCTGTTTCCGATGAACCAGTGCATGACCTTGTGAACACTTCCAGCAAAAATTATAATATAGAAAAGTCGCCGCACCATGAGAATGAAGATTTTGGCAACGTTATGCCACCATTTTTGTCTACTTCTTCCTTAATTAGAAGGCCACTTTCCGACAACGATGATGATAACACATTTCAAGAAATAGACTCTCTCAGAGGGAATGTGGCCCCTGTAAGCGTAGACTCTAGACCTACTGCCTGTTTTTCAACAGCATCAAAACTGAAGCCCTACATTGCAAAAAAGGTTTATGATAGTGGTCGCTCTGTTTATTCCATTGTATTTTTCATTCCAAAGGAATTGGCTGAGAAATCTTTAATAGAAAGCCTTGAAAATTGCAAAGGTCTGGTAGTCCAATACACTATCACTTACCCCAGATCCGAAACACTCAGAAAGATTAAACACGACTACGATTTGGATCAGGCGTATGTTGTATTCGTATCCAACAAACATCGCACAATGGGCACCAGATATCGTAACTATATGTTGTGGAAGCAGAATTTGATTGTACATATGACTTTATAAAATTGTTGTCTTTTGTATCTCGCCAGTATTTACTTATTATTTAACTTATTCTACAGATGCCGCATTTTCTTTTGTCAGCATGCCGATTCCAGCAGTGGGAAGTCAGGTTTGAGTTTATCTTGTCGTCTGCAAAAGGAGGTTGGCTGGAGGAAATTCTGCAAAGTACGCTACGAAATACAGGCTCAGACTACGCTACGAAACCGATAAACGACGAAGGTCTTCGGATTATTGCCCAAACTAGAAAACTAATACGAACTCAAGGAAATGTTTTTTGTAATAACTGTAAAGCTGACTGTCCATACAAAGAGAGTCCGTGGCATTTTGAAATAAGTGACGCATTTCGACAAACAAAAGGCAAGGGAGCCTTAAAGGAACACCTTTTTTTGACAAAGTATGTGGAAAGCAACTTTTTACGGTGTTATGTTGAAGTAGGCTACTACAGGGGCTAAATTTATTCAATGCTTAATTACAGGTATCGCATATTTGATACGGCCATTCCATCAAGGCTGACCATCATACGAAACTTACAACCAGTGTTCCAACGAGAGGATGATGCAACTACTATTGACGGGCGACTAGGTATGCTAGACCAGGCTGTTGACATCATCTCAAGAAACTGTTTGAATGAGGTTGTAAACTACTGGTCATCGTACCTCCTTCTCATTGTCGACGGAACAGACATGACCTCCTTTAACCCCAATACGTTAAAGCATCTGGACGAGAATGAAAAGATATTTTTTAGTTTGTATGCTGGATACTGTACAAACGAGGTTTTCAGGACAACACATTTTAAAGGAGGTCCAGTCTACAGAGTTTTGTCTAATTCTTGTGTATTGTATCTGTTACGAGCAAGAAGATTTTCAACCAAAGGACAAAGTCGCCGTGATGAGGCTTTCGTAATCGTATGTAACTAAACCCTTTACTAATAACACTCATTAAACTTGAGTATTAATTGAACCCTATTCATAAATGCCGATTTTTCTACAGGAGCTGCTTAAATCATACGTTGCATATCATCTGGCAAGGAAAAACGAAACTTCAGTGTATCTACTTAACACACTTTCGGAGCCTTCAAGTGCTTACCAGTTAGATGATGAGGATCAGGCAAAAATCAACCGGTTTGTACTCTCAAAAACTCCCATCTTTCGAGCAAAAGAAGACACGCAGTTCCCCATTTACCATGATCTTCAATTTCCGGGAAATTATACAGCAAACCGACTGGACATTCAACTGGAAAACATTGAAACCAAGGATTTTGACATTAAGATTTATAACACAATTAGAAAAATTCAGAAGAACATTACCAACCGCAGAAGCATTTACGAGAGTGATGCCAGTGATTCTTTGAATGAAAATTAATCAAACATATGCACAAACACAACCTACCCAACCTGCAGTCACGCAACCCCCAGTTCCAAATTTCCCCGGACGTTAAATGAGCATAGAGTTAGGCCTAGCGTTTATGTAATTTATTACCGATGTTAATTTATTACCCATAAACTGATTCATCTGCTTCTTTTAATATAAATGTCGCATTATCTGTAATTGGCACCGCATTCATTTCAAAATGTGCGATAAGAAAATTGTTTCGTTGCATTGTCACTTCTGTCACTTCTAAAGCAAAGTATCTATTCAGAATTGTCATTGAAACCGGTGCATTAATTGCAGTTGGCATACAGTTCTTCAACACATTTGAAAATGACGCATTGTGAAGAATTATGAGTCATGGTAAAGCACAGTGAGCAATTTAGTGCATTTTTATTGTTGGACTGCACTTGCAGTTGCAGCAGTATAGATGGAGCATGTAATCCAAACAATCGCATTGGCCCAAAGTTTTCCTTGCGTCAATAGTTTCCAATTTGCATGCCAATAACATGTGTGACCGACACACTGTGGCCTATTTATTATTTTGCACTTCAACCTCAACATCTTTAACTTTCTGAAATTGACATTACCTCCGTCACAAAATGAACACAATCAAACATTCTGAGTGGACAGCAAAAGAACAATCGAGAACTCCATGAGAGAAATACGCAGTTTTACTTTTAAACGCAATATTATGAGTGACTCACTGACACCAGTGCATTGCACCTACTCATTATTAGTAATCTTGCTCATAGCTATCTGCTACATAGTATAAGTCCAATATGACAGCTCATTAGTTTAGCTAAAAAACCGATATCAGCTGTCAATTGAAATTAATGTAAAATTACAAATCAATAACTAGTACCTAACAAGATCGATTTTTTCACATCCTGAACGATTCACACATTGCTTAAAAGCTACTCATGTCTATTGGCCAGTGACACATCCAAATCTAAAATTGTGCCAAGCGAAAGAAGAAATAATTATTTTCTGTATGGATCTGTTGCTTTTCCACTTCTACTTTGCACTCGTCAAGGACAACGCGTAACACACGACCGAAAAACAATCAAAAATGTATACTCCAGTACAAGAAAACTTTTGGAGTTTGCGTCATGTCAAATGTGATACGGAAAAAGGTGGAACATATAAACACTCTCGGTGCAGAGATATCAAGCTATGTTAAGGTAGTTTTGTATATTTGCCCTCTATATGCCCACGGGTTTTACAATACCCGAAATTGCGAGAATGGAAACTGCCACTGAAAGTGTTCAGAGTAAAGGTAAATTATATTTAAGCAGTACATGTGTCCTGAAAAATTATTCGCGTATATAAAGCAGACACTGACAGCTCAGAGGTCACAACTACACAAGGTATTCTCTTGGAAGAATAGTGACTGACTAGAAAAAAGAAAAATATATTTTCAAAATGTCCAATTTGAAATTTTTAATTGTTGGGCTTGCTGTGTGGGCTGAGTATATCAGTGCTGCTGTGCCACAGAGGTAAGAGGCTAAATAATTGATTGGTGAAAAAAATTAATCTTCTAAATTAATAAATTAAATCAATAATTTTATTTTTCAGACGTCTCAGTTTGCCCCTCGAGGAGGTTTCTATTACTAAAGATGCGCCCTTCGTATATAAATCGTATCAGGACACAGTCTACTGCAACGCGTCCTCACCCATCCTCTTCCCAAAGAGTGTAGAGGAGCTCCAAGAAATCGTTAGAAATGCGTATGTATCCGGCCAAACCGTGAAGGTTCTTGGTGGTCGAAACTCAATCACGGATGTCATTTGTACCGACGGCATCCCAATAAGTACCGAGCTAATGCAAGGGACTCACATAAATGACGATGGTACCGTCACAATAAGAAGCGGAACTCAGCTGGCGGATGCTGTGGAGGTCCTTCATAGTGCCGGCTTATCACTGGAGCATATCCCAACATTTGGCGGAATCACGGTAGGAGGCGCAACTGGAACGGGCGCTCACGGCTCATCTCTAAAGCATCCTGGGGCACTCTCAGACCAAATTGTTAGCGTGACCTTGATTGACGGAACAGGCGAAATCAGGACAATTACTGAAGCCGACGGGGATGACTTCAGAGCGGTTGGAGTTCATTTAGGATTGATGGGTGCCATAGTCAATATTACAATGAGGACTGTTCCTCTCTTCAAAATGCGAGTTCACAACTACCCCGATAGCGAAAACATACTTTTGGACGGAACCGCATTAAAGGAAGCTCGGGAGTACGACACTTACCAGATGTGGTGGTTTCCTCACTCCAGACAGGTCATCGTATCAAAAGGAAATTACTCCGATGACCTTTCACTTGAAGGTGACGCCAGAATAAATCTCATTCCAGCCATCAGCTCAGCACAGGCTTCCGCCAGTCACGTCCTTTTTGAGCTGATGCAGTCATCCAAAGACCGGTCTTGGGAGTATCAAATGGAAGAATTCAGCGCAATGTCCCTTCACAGGTGGAAGATCGGCAAACCTCCAATTTTTTGGGAGTACGATCAGAACGGAAATCAAAAGTTTGTGAATCCTGCCGTCGGCTACGCCCACAGACTCCTTGCCAGTCGATGCTCAGGAAGCTGTGCATGGGAGAACGGCATCAACTCAGTGAGACCCGAAGAGTCTGCCATGGCATTCGAAATAAATGAGCTGCCCAACGTCGTCCGCACCATCCGCACCGTATTAGAGCACCATCCAGCCGCATTTCCAATGATCGGAATTTTCATCAGGTTCACAAAACCCTCCAACAATTTAATGTCAATTGGAAGTGGAAGAGAAAACGTCCACATGGAATGGACTAGTCCAATGAGGAGGGATTCCTATACAAAGTCAAAATCGGGGATTGCGGCGTATCAAGCTATTCTCCAAGCAATGGTAAGTATTTTTTAGCAATTCTAACTTTCACCCATACAAATATAAATTATTTATTGTTTTCTTAAATTGAAGGTCAAAGAACACAACGGAAGACCACATTGGGGAAAGAACGGCGCATACTTCTTCAGCCCATCACTGCTCCAGAGCCAAGCCCCCAACCTGGAACTTTTTTCGAACATTACTAAAAAGTACGATCCTAACGGCATCTTCCTAAATCGATTTGGAATGCGTCTCCTCCACCAATCTGAGGAAATCAATGTAGATCCAGGAGTGGCCCATTGTGCCCTCCAGGACTACTGCATGTGCAGCAAAGACAGTGACTGCGCTTCGGAACAGGCTTGTATTCGAACAGAAGGAGGATATAATGTGTGCCAGTATACAGATGAAGCACACTCATCTCAGCCAATTCTTCCCGAAATTAGTGTCGATGATCTGGGCGCATTATTTAGCGCATCATAAAATTATTTTTAGAGTATGTACCTAAGTGTTTTGGCATTGTCAATTTGTATTATGTAACAATCTCTCGGAATGTCAAGTTTTAAGGTTAATAGAA
>JAHZND010005386.1:0-10519 GCA_027744115.1 Acrocyrtus sp. NNG-2020
ATTTTCTCTCACCGGATTGTTTGTTGCGCGGTTCATCTCATTAACGATAATTGTCCGGACGAAATCGATTGTGTCTGTACCTGAGAGTTTGCACATAAAGATTTCAGCAATCAAACATTCTGGTTGGCAGTTTGCAGATACGTACTACCTGAGGACAGCACTGGAGTGTGTAAGCATCTTGCACTCGATTGCAATATGGGTGGCTCTCTGGAAAAAAATGAGCACCATTAATTTAAAACAGGAAGACAGGCTACCTACATCCGCAGCGCCTATTTGAAATACCTACGTCTCTCATTTCCCCAAGAACACGTAAAAAAGTAAGGCAAATGCCTCTAGAAATGGTTTCTTTTGCAGGATGCAGCCACTCTCCCTATTCCCCACTCTCCTCCGGCTGCACTCCAAAAACGAGAAAGGTTTTTGTTCGGTGTCAGTCTGAATTTTGAATGTTCTTTAATCGTACGGATCAATCTCCCTCCAGGCGGAATATGAATGGAATATGAACGTGTCTGAGTAGGAGATATGAAAGTACAAAATGTGATTTGCATCTCAATTTAGAAAGTCGAGTGGCAATAATGTTTTACTTTTATCCCCTTCTCACTTCTCCCCACATCAAGAGAAAAGTACATATTCGGAAACGTCACTCAAGTCAGCCTCACTATTTCAACTCAAGAAAACGTAAAAGTTTTTGGAGAGACCAGTCATATGGAATTGAATTCCGAATGAAATGAGTTTCTGTGCAAGTAAAAAAAATAATAAAGGAGGCAGTTTCAAATATTTCACGATACATGCCACCTTTCTTCCAACTCAACCAGATTTTCATCGTAGCGTGAAGATGACTTTTTTTTCTCAGGGAGAGATGTATTTTTTTACTCTTTGTCTGTGCGCATAAATCATTGGAGGAAAAACAGAGCTGACATGGGGAATGACAAGACGGTGGTGGTGGAGGTATGAAGAATGGAAGGAGAGTTTGTCTTGTCACCTTTTATACAAAAATAAATTCATAAAAGGGACGAAGAGGGAAGGGGACGTGATCCCTTCCAGGAAGGGAGTTCAGTGCAGATTTTTTTTCTCACAACAAGTGCGCTCATCCATATGCAAGCTGTCTTTGGTGGAAAAAAGAAGGAGAAAATATGTGAACTGAGCTGAACTAGTTACGCTCTACCTTACCTGCTATCTGAGACGGATACGCTGTGGAGTGAAGCAGAGCACAAAGCCTTCTAGCGACTAAGGCTTGTCCTTTGTGAGGTCGGATATTTTGAACTCCTGGATGCAAAAAAATATTTTTATTAACATTTTCAGGTGAATCTTGTTTTCGATTGGAGAATTTGCATAGAAATTGAGAACGGGGAAAAAGAGATATCCTTTGAAGGAAGAAAATTTATATTTATTTTACCGCTGTCGAAAGCTCTGGAGGTTCCTTTCATAACCTCCAAAGTGAGTGCTGCCACGACATCCGCTTGCCTCCCGATAATTGAGGCTCTTTCCACAGCTTCCGCTCCTAGGAACGTGATCAGCTGAGTACCGTTAATTAGGGCCAGGACTTCCTTAGCATCCAAGGAAATTGGAGTTAGTTTGTGAGCTTCCAGAACCCGGCCGGAATACAGAAAAATTGCTTACTTCATTTCTCAGAAATCAACTCCGAAAAGTGTCCCTATGCGCAGTCACAGCATGGTTCCCCTATTTGCCAGTGTCTTTATTTCCACCCGGCGCCTAATTGCCAACTCTTTCTGAACTCACGTATTTCGCACTGCCCCAACCAGTTTCCATACTCCACATCTTTCCTTCCTAGTGGAGCTAAATCTCCAGAAGCACCAACAGTTCCTTGCTCAGGGACCCACGGGAGGCAGGACTTTAAGAAACCAAAGAAACTGAGTACTTTGTAGTGCCCTTTTCCACTAAAATACAAAAACAAAAATCTGTAATGCATTCTCCCGTGTCAGATAACCAAAAATATTCTGCCCGTTTTATATTATCTCAAATATCCCTCCCCACTTCACTTACTTCTCAGCTTCTCCGACTCGATTACAGTCCGTGCAAACTTTCCAAAGTCGGTTGTTATCCCGTACACGACTGCAAGTGAATCGTTTAAGTTACGTGAACTTTTCAGCTTTTTTCATACACTCAACTGGAATTAAAATTGTGCAAAAAAAACTCCCCAGACCTTTATTCTCCTGCAAAATCGTGTCCACTAGATTTCTAGCATCTGTTACCTTCTGCTGTGCCTCCTTGGAAATCTACAGGCAGAGATAATGTCTAAAGACTTAAAAAGCCATGTTTTTAATGTAGGCGCCTTAATAGTTACCTTAATCTTGTAGCGACCTCGACCAAGTTGAAGAAGGTCATCCGTGGAAAGACTGCATCCGTCTATTGTCATATACTATAAGGGTAATAATTTTGCATTAGTAAATATATATTCGTTTTAGTTTCGTTCCTGAATTCAGTTGGCTGTGTACCTCCTGCGGGTAGTCGCATTTTTTAGGCCTGTAAGAATGCAAGAAAAGAATGAAGATAAAAAAAAGATTATCGAACGGCAGGAGTGCCGCTGCTGCTTAATTAAGGTGCTCATTAATATCATTTTACTCTTGCTCCGTCACGTTTTTGATTTCTGCGGATGCCATAACGGGATTGGGCCAATCGCTCTCCAGCACTGCATTTTTTAGCGGAAAGAAAACTAGAATATAATTTCAGGAGATGAAATGCTGGGGAAATTCAATTCCGGACGGAATTCTGAAATCTCTTACGAACGGAAACAAAGTCATTGTCGTCCAATACCTCCTTTAGTAAGTCTTGTAGATCTAGCATTGCCCCACCTCTCGTTTTCCGCACATCGCTCACAGTCTATTTCCTGGCTGGAGAATGCTGCCTCGAAGCCGCTGATATGGTTTCAGGGCTTCCTCTCCGAGCCACTTAACCGTGAGATTCCCTTTTTGAAAGGTAGGATAGAAAGTAAATAAAAAAGCTGTTGAAAGGGGCCTACTCTATTTGGCCTCTCCAGTCTCTCATCTCTAGTCTAGGGAAGTCTCAAGTAGCCCCAAAAAGAGTGAATATATTTTTTTACCATCTTTGCAAGGTATCTGGAACCATTCTCCACGAACTCGAACTGAAATTTTCATTTAAAAAAATAATTGGGCAATCTCCTCTCAACTTTTACAATTTCCTCGGAATAAAAAGTCCGAAACTAAATTTTCGTTGCCAAAAGGAAATTAGAAAGGAACCGGTGATTTGTCACACGGAGAAAAACGTGAAGTAACTCGGTAGCTCCCAAATTCAAGCCTGTTTGATGAAATGATAAATTCTGGATGAAAATATTTGTGTAAAAATATCCATTCCATATCCACCCTAACACATACACACGTATGACGAGCTGTGAGGTGGAGATTACAAAATTAAGGAAAGTTGGCAGTCTGTTTGCACTGGTGATACTCTGCTCATTAGCTGACCCTATTAAGGGTGACCTTTGCAGGAGTTGAACCAAAGAAAGCTCATTACTCGTCAACACTACTACAGCCTATAGCGTTAGATGGATGTGGCCATATAATTCTGGTGACAACCTGAAAACTCCGTTTGCCCATTGCTGCTTATGAACGAAACTTTCCAATGATAATCAGGCCATTATGCAGAATATGTAAGCACTTAGCTAAGCATCTTTTGTGAGAAGAAGCTAAAAATACAGACAACAATACACAAAAATGCTTCATTTAAACTGGTTCGATTTCATTTTATTTCATATATCTGATCATATTAGAAAAAATAGTTTTTTCCCAACTTCCCAACTTTTCCTCTCCTCCTCTCTCTTTATCACTAACATTTTTTAAAAAACTGATATTCTCTCATAACAAGTCAACACGCTTTATATGATTAATTTTTTCAACTATAAACTAGTTATCGCTACATAAAATTCGGAGGAATGCTTAGAGAAGAAAGAGAAAACTATATAACTAGTTCTGAGGAAATGTACTTTAAAGTTATTGCTTTCAAGTGAGATAGATGTGACATTTAACAACGCAAAAAGCAGTCGTTTCTCCCTTTTTTACCAGCACCTTTGACTTCAACGTTATAAAAATAAACAGGGAAATCACAGTGGAAATCTGTTTGCTAGTACAGTACCCGATATGTTCTATATGTCATTATTTTTTATATAGTTTAACTAACAATCAAATATCACTTTTTTCATGTTTGATCAGCCCACACACAGATCGTTCGTTTCATCTTTCATTTTTCCCTAGCTTGCCATCAAAGAGTTATTCTCCTACACTCACATTATAATAATTTCCAGTTTCTTTCAGCCTCTTTTTTTCCATTTTGATCATTATTCTCCATTCATTCTATTCACAAACAAAATTATTTGATTGAGTTTGCTTAACTTTTATTTTTTCTTAAATTAAATGCGCAACGCTCTCCTGATTTGGTTGAATAAGTCTAAATTAATAAAAGGTTACAAGTCTCTTTTTAAAATACTGACTCAATAATACACAAACTTTTTTACAATTTTCGTTACATGTGTAGTAATAAAGTTGGTTTAGTAAGAGTTGGGTGGATAATAACTGCTCAATAATAATATTCGTCATTTCATTTGTAATTTTGCGTGATTTCCATGATTTTAGATTTTCTATAGAAAATAGGACAAAAGTGGTTGTCGTGATAGTTTATTTGGAAAGAGGAGCTTCTTTGTCTGCTTAAATTGGAGCATTATTACTGTTATTGTCCATCATTGTGGTGTTTGATGACTCCGTCGGCGAATCAGATTTCCTGCTACTGCTTCGTAAATCTGCGAGGGCAGAATGGATCCTAAAATGGAGCCGGGATTCTAGCGAATATCCTTTGAAATTATTCCTGGAAGGAGAAAAAAAGAAATGTTTTATTGGGAAGGCGAGCATAAAAGCATCCCATAAAAAATTAGAAATTGCGCAAAGGTAATTACAAAAGTAATGGCTGGGAGCAACAAAGTAATATTCATTTTTTCCCTATTTTACTCCAACTTTTTTACAGCCCCGTTTAATTTATATGGCCACACTTACTTTGCATTCTCCAACGTGACTGTGGCAAGGCTCTTGTCATTTCGTCCCCAGTAAAAGATTCCTAGCTCGTAGGTGGCATAAGGGATCAGGTAATGATCAGCGACGAGCTCTTTCTCACAGGAAATGGTGTCTTGGAACAACCTTTCAGCTTGTATTGAGTTTCCAAGGTACTTGTGGCACATCCCAGAAAGGAGAAGAAGTAGACATCGATTGTCCACAAAGAAGCCATTATCTTGAGCTGAAGAGTCAAAAGTGAGCCATATAACAAAAAAGTCCTTTCAGCAACGGCGTTTCATTAAAACCACACTCCTATAAATAGTTTTACACCCGAAAAGAGCTCTCTACACGGAGTTTTCCTGCTAGCCTCCGTAATTCGCCCACGTCCGCAGAAAAAAACTGCCGTGAAGTGTAATGGCGTAATCAAAAACTGGCTTTTCCATTCCCCATAGAAAATCAAACAACTTTGTCTTTGAAATCATTCATTACGGGATTTTTGATGGCAGGAAATGAATAAAAAAAAGGATGTTAAAAAGAAACATAGTGGTTCGCTTTAGGCAGTATGACTCAATGGATGATGATGCTGGTCCTAATTAAGCGCTCCGAGCAAACTTTATACCTGGAGCATATTGGGGGATATACGTACATGTAGTTATGTGAATAGGTAAAAAAAGACATTAAGAAAAATAAAAAAGTGGACAGGAGCTTCCTTTGTAAGAACTTTTTGAATGGGCACAAAGATAAACAAGTTTGGTATCTCTTGATTGGAACGGAAGGTGTACCTTTCTCCTTCTCCAACTGTGTCATTGTCCTCTCCAGCAACTGTAGCAAATTGCGAAGTAGGTCCGGCTGCTTGCCAAGGATTTTGAAACCATTCCAAAGGTAGAGAAGCTCCACTGCAGGAAGTACTAGTTTGCTCCCTTGTGCAAAGTAGCGCTCACATTTCTTCACAGCAAACTTTTCCATCGGGATCGACTTTCCCGCTATACGCTGCTTCCATGTTGGGATGTCTCTGGAAACAATAGAACAGGAAGATATATGAAAAATGCCAAATGCATTTCAAAGCAAACAAACATATAATTCAACTCACTTAAATAGCTGGATGAGCTCCTTTAACTGGTCTGGTTGCAACTTTTCCTTCATCATGCACATAAAGGAAGCTTTTTGATAGCCGTAAATTGTTCGCGACCAACGACTTTCCTGCAGGAGAAGATCTGCGAAATCCCGTGCTGAACACCAGTCTTGCTTGAAACTAGAAAAAAGAGAATCGGCCCAATTAGCTTAACACCACATAGGTTAAATGAATTACAATAGTGAGAACTTTCGGTACATACCAGTTTGCCCACATCAGCTCCCAGTAGCAAAGATGATGAAACTGAACCCATTCACTTTGACTGGACCAAGCTTTCATGTACCACTCTACGGCCTGGTTTATCTCTCCCTTTACATATTCAAGTCTGCCCTTGAAAAAGTTGTACCACACACCATTTGGGAAGACCTATGCACACATACAAACAATCTCACAGTTAAATGGAAACATACAAAACTAATTGTAATAATTGTTAAAGTTTGTTCTACTCACTGATAACTGCTCATTTATAATGACTTCTGCCAACTCCAAGTCCCCATCTCCATAGCCAAGCACGTAAAGCACGAACAGATGGAATCCTAGCAGCACCATGGCACACAGAATCTGACGAAGGGAACCTCGCAGCTCGCACCCAATTGTTAGTTGCTTCAAGCCAATTTCCTGAAAAGGGGTTCTCGTTATAATTAAAAAGTTTTCGAACAATTTCTTTGCAGTTATACGGTTTTATTCACAGAGGTCAGCTCTTATTTCTTCAAAGGTAAGTAGGTAGGTGCTAATACCAAAAAAAGCCGACATAGACAACACATACACAAACACTTTTAAACCTGGCTCTTTTTATACAAAATAGCATTGACATAGGGAATGGCACAGGACAAAATATGGTAAGGCTGTCACATTGCCAATTTCCACAAGAATTTGTTCACATTTACCTTGAAGTTATCCTATGCACGAATGAGCATAGCAAACGAGTTTATTTAAAAGAAAATAGCAGATTATATTAGTACCTTTCACTTATACTTTATACCAGAAAAAATGTCCTTTTTTTCGCAAAAAATATATAAGAAACGGATCCCCTGCTAGTACCCCAAAGTATTCCCACAAAGCAAATAAAAGCGTCGCCTTAATTTCTCAATTTTTCTTACCCTGTTTCCAGAAAATCCTATAAATTCCAACAGTTTCATAATCCTTGCAGGTAGCATAGAAATGAGCTGAAGAGTTAAAAAATTAGATGCATTAAGAAAGTTCACCAAGTCTTTGCTATGCGTAACAATTGTTAAGCTCACCAAATTGTAGGCTCCAACGCCCATTCTGACCCCACTCTCAAAGTGAGCCTTGTGCTTGCACTCGTCCCAATTCTTATTATTCAAAATGTTCCAACACTCCCTGGAAACATATGAACAATTACTAGTTTGGAGTAATGGTGCCAAAAACGAATAAAATATTTTAATGTTTTAGCTATTTTGGCTTTTAATTACGTACTTGTACGCATTCAGGCAAGTTCTCATGCGAAGTCCTCCTTTAACAAAGCTGAGTAGATTTTCATCTTCAATAAATGTTACCACTGATCTCATCAAGAGACACTCTGCATAGCACAACTCTGCATGGATTTCCTCTGCATAAATAGCACAGGGCAAAAATTATTGTAATGATTTTAATTTTTATTAAAAGGTAAGATAATTTAGGAGATAACTTTGTCCCCCTTTACCTTCACTCATGGAATCATAGTTGACTTTCTTCATCATCTTTCCCAGAGATTCGTAAACGGTGCTCTTTTTGCGATAGCGATTGCATACATCAACAGATTGTTCCAAGGCTTCTGCTGCGGACTCGATATGTTGCTAAAAACCGGAAGTGAATTAAGCACTAATAAAATCAGCCAATAAATGAAAAAATCAAATTAGTAAATAGAAGAAAACACTTTATCAAGCTAACTGGTTCAAAGGTTAAGACTGCTTCTAGGAACTGGAAGGTACCATTTCCCAAGGCGTGATACATACTGGACTGCGCCCTTTAAGTATATAAAAATTGCAATTTGCTAATTCAAGTTATTTAATAAGGGCACTAATTCAATAATTTAGTAGTGTGACGTGACCTACCAGGGACGAATGAGGCTCCTTGCTTCATCAAATTTGTTGTTCATAAAGAACTCCATTGCCAGCTTCGCCTCGTCAAGGGCGCAGGAAAGGGCCATTGCCTCGGGCCTGCAAAACAATAAACACATATTTAAACTCACAACTATTGCAGTTAACTAAACTATACTAGAATTGTTAATGAAACTATAGTTAACCTCTCCTCTTCACTTTTAGTCCCCTTCTTTAGCCAATTCAACATTGTTAATTTTGAAAAATACAATTTAATAGCACGAATTAGATATTAAGGTTAATTTGGGAGAAAAACTGACGTCGCAAAACTGGAAAATGGCCAACTAATTTAAAACAGTTCAAAAATCCCGTTTTCCTGTTCAATACAAAGTTCAGAATGTAAATATTACTAGGGCATTTTTTGTTTCCATGACCGACTTACCTGACAAGATCTTCAGATGCATCATGGAATGACTGCAAAAGAAAGATAAATAGGCAATGTATTAACTCCTTGATTTAGTTAACATAATTAAATAATTAATTTTAATTTAATGAACCACTCTTACGTCCTCATCACAATCTGAGTCTGACATATTGCTGTAGCGCGCATGGAGAGTTCCTTGATTCCTTCAAACTGACTAATTTTCGTTAGCACCTACTAACTATAACGGATTTTCCCTAATTATCTGTTCACTAGCGCACCTTTAACTCACCACACAAAATGCCGTTGATTGAGTTGGAAGCAGATACTGGAAAAGAACGCGGCTACTTTATCGAAAAAATCGATCAGACTCTGAGAATTCATAGCTTCCGGACAAGATGCTGGCTCAATATTGTAGCACTAAAATGGATTAGCACCGTGCAAGACTATATCATCACATTACTTCCTCCCTTGTACTTTTCCGCGTTTATCCTACTTGATAAGACACACTGCTCCGCTCCTCATGGATCCCCTTAAGCCTTCGTAGTTTGGCTTTGGAATGATATTTTGCTTCTCCAATTTCCCCTCCACTTTGTCGCTCTAAAAGAAACACAAATAATTGCAGTCAGCTATTTATAGAACAAACATTAATATCACAATATCAATTGTTACAAAACTAGTTACCCTACTTTTAATTCAATGTAGACTGCTGCAATTATTCATCACAAAAACGTTTTTCCTAAGTCAATGCCAATGGAAATTCTACATAAAGTGTAGTGTAGCTATTTGGCAATTTTGGGGCAACGCGACACATCTATTTGAAAGCCGATGAAAATGTGCATTTTCTCCCTCTCGCTTTCTCCCCACCCAGACTGGAAGTAACTATAGAATACACTTACCTTGCCTCCAAGCCAATCCAAACATTTAATCTGTCAACTTTTAATTAGCAGAAATGCCACCTGTCTATAAGCACACACTTACTGGAGGAGATCTGATTTCCTTTGTGCGTCATCCCACAACCAACAGAAGTCAATCCTAGCCTTAAACCCTTTTTATTATATGTGCGCAGTCATTCCCTAACAATTCCTAACAATAAATTGTATGGAATCATTCCAACCTCCACACTAATCCTAGTCCTGGAGAACCAGCTGCAATTTCCTATTAAACTTATCTCTCACGTAGGTACCCCTCTTTCTACACTAATGCTGCCTAATCACAACAAAATAATAATTTAGAAAGCCTTTCCTTATCGAAACCACTGGAGCCCAATGAGATTTTTTTCCATAAGCGTGGGACTCTGGAAAAATAATACAATTTGCTTCTGTCAATGCATAACCCTTTAGCGTCAACACTTGCTTTAACTGATTGGCAGGCGAAGCTACATACTACTCGGTAACTAACCCAGAGCTCCCCCGCTGATTATATACTTTTTCGATGATGCCAATGCCAGCAAATCAAACTGGTCCCAATCTCCCGTATAAACAACGAAGAGTAAACAACTGCACAGTTATTTCCCAGCGGATAACGCTGCATTAAAGTAACATGAACAGCTTTACGCCGCGCAGCACTACACACGTGCTCTTGTCCAAATGAGAAAACTAAATTGTTTTGTATCGCTAATAATCACCAGCTCCGTCTCTATAGCTCTTGTGCAATTTGCGTTTAACGCCAGGCAAGAAAATGAGGTTGGAGGTTAGCTAGTAGTAAAAAAATCTGAGAAATGTGATGCCTAAACTTTCTCTAGCTTTTTTTTGCATGCATCCGCTTGCTGCCCACGCAAAAATATGTATAGACTTTTAAAAACGGTTTTTCGCAGTTTGGCATTTTCTCCGATGATGAAAGAACCAATTCATGAGTGCAAACATTATTTCTCTCCGTCAGCGTCATAGAATCTTTTGGGTGGCCTGATATG
>JAHZND010005387.1:0-13795 GCA_027744115.1 Acrocyrtus sp. NNG-2020
CCGTTGGTGTCGCCTACGGCATGTCCTCTGCAGTAAATGCCGTGGAAATATTGGATATTGGTCCTGCTCCAATATCGTTGAACGCCTGAACACGCACCTCGTACAACGTGTAGTAGTACTGGGACGACACAGACACCACGTACGAACCAATATTTCCCCATTTGCGGAGCACATGAAACTGGAACTCCTCATCACTGTCGTTTCCCCTGAACCGTCTCCAAAATATCTTGTAGAATATTCCAGGACCATCTTGCGGTGGTAGTGGCTAAATATGAAAAATGGGCACGACATGACCTGTCGTCTTCAGCAATCCCCAAATTCCGTACTGACGCCGGTCCGAAAAGCTGTAAGCCAAGAAGTTGTACGCAACATTGAAAGTGGGTAACGGCTGATCTTGTAAGAACGCCTGATCCATGTTAGTCAGCCCACTTCCATCCGCATTTGTTCACGTGCCTGGAGAAACTTCTCGCGTGGAAACGTACCAAGTACGATGCTGGGAGTCCATTGCAATCAGTTTCCGAACTATGAACATGTGTTCCTCCATGGTATTAAGACTTATTAGATCCGCATCATTTCCGTACGCTTTGCAGTTCAGCTGCGCCTCATTTCGCGTATGCGTTGGGACTGAACGAATCTGTAGCAGGACTCCCTAAAAGTGTCCCACCTCTCGGGACATTTTTTCTCCTCGTTCCCTGAATATGTAAAACTCGGATCACTCGCGTCAAGTCTAGGCGTATATGATTGGAAAGGGTCCCTTCTGTTTGAGAAGGGATTGTATGTGTCCTGGCGATTCGGTATCCGAGAATTGTCATACTGATTGTTGTTATTATTATTATTGTTATTAAAGATATTTGTATTAAAATTATTATTATTGTTATTATTATTCTGATCCCGGGGGTTGGGCGTCTGGCTCCCAAACAAGTCTCGAGAAGGGTCCCTCTGCTGAGGACTCCCAAATATGTTATTATTCGTTACGGGCGGAAACGTTCTTGTACTACTCGTATCATCACAATAAATGTCATGGCAACAGCTAATTCTATCACTACGACTCTTTTTACGCAATGAAAATGAAACGGTTGACAAGTCAAGTAGCTTCAATTGAATCGTGAGTGAATCCAATCCGTGATCAGCGTAAAAAAAGATTTAACGGATTATTAGGGCTACGTAATATTTTTTCGGTTAAGCATTGTCCGCCACACCTCATGATATAATAGTGAATAAAAAGCAGATAGTGAAGCCGTACAACAGGTGCATGTCATTGTTAAATGCATTGTTTTACTTTTTTTCATCCTCCCCTTCAAAAAGTGTAGTAGATACGGACAAGTTCCGCTAACTAACCGCTTCCAGCTCGTTTTAGTGTATTGTTGGCAACTGCATAAATCTGAGCATAGAAGCCAAAGCCAGTGTAGATAGTCCTGTTCCGTTGGCAATGGCAACTCTCGACTGACGGGAAAAGTCAACAGAAAAGAAGGAAGTGTAAGTGAGTGAGGAATTATTAGAGAAAGGGTTAAAAAAGATGAGAAATGTATAAATTGTGTATGGATTGTAAATGCAGTTGAGGTACAAATACGAGCAAAGAATGTTTTTGTAGGTGGTGGTGGACGCAGAAAAAATGTTAATTAGCAGGTGAGTTGCAGGCTGCAGTTCAGGAAAGTGATTATGATAACGAGTCTGTATTGGGAAGTAAAACTGCAGAAGTTTATGATTTTTTTATTTATGATTTTTAAAGCGATGCATATTTTAATATGTATTTTTAAAGATCTTCATCGCTGTAGAGAACATGGTAATGATGCTTGGGGCTGAAGATGACCTTGAACATAAAAAAAATTAAAAATGATTTGCAGAGACCTTTTGTCGGAAAGAAATTGACGTTTTGGCATAATTTGAGATGAGTGCTTTAGTACGTACGTTATGCAAAAATGCAAATGTTTGTTGCTGTATGTCCTCGGCTGTAGGACATCAAATGTGAAAACAGGAGATGAGCTGAGAGCTTCCAAAATACATTCTTTCTATTTATAGTGACACCTACGCAAAATGTCTGAACTGATTAGATAATGGAATGATTTGACAGATTTTTGTTTGTTTTTTCCACTTGCCAAACTCCTTCAAAGAACTGTGCTATGCTTTTCGGCGAAAAGCATAGCTTTCTAGCTTCTAATTTTAATTCAAGTTTATACTAGCGAACAGTTTTCGCTAGTATAAACTTGAATTAAAATTAGAAGCTAGAAAGTAGTACTCTTGCAGAGTTAAATTGGCAAAGATATTAATTTTTGTGAATTTCTGTTGCATGAAAATTTCATATATCGGAATAATTTGCAGTTTCTGTAAAAGTCAATCAATTACATATCAGATTAACAATTGAGGTTGTAGCTTGTTCTTGCTGGCCTTATCAATAATTACATAAAAACTTTCATAATGTGACAATGTGACGCTTCAGAAGAAACATTTCCATGAAAACATATCAAGTGACCAGTAGTGTTTTGTAAGCAGCTACGTCGCAGTCGCAGTTTTCTTCAGTTCCAGTCATCATGCCCCGAAGAAGGTAGCCATATTTTAATTATTTTAAAATAGTATGAAAGCCAAAAAAAATATTTTACAGTCCTCCTCTTTCAACGGTTTTTTCGTTTAAAAGCAATTTAATTTACTCATAGCCACGTAATAACCTCTAATGTGACCCTTTGGGACTTTTTATCAACTGTTTTTATGTAATGAGCAACTTGTGTGCTATAACATTCACATTACGTAAAAAGTTACTTTTTCCTCTTGCATAAAGCAGTGCGACATAAGTGGTTAGGCTTTTTACTGTTTTCGCTTATCCACAGTTACATAAACACCACCTGCTATACTATGTAATGCTGCATTTTACGCATCACATCTCCATCAAATCATTATCCAGTCAAGCATAAAATAAAACTGTTTTTACCATAAAGTACTTTGCTACTCACCGCCACCATTCATTTAACATTTTATTTTTTAAAGGTAAAAAAATGCTTCCTAAAATGCAAGCGCATCATTAAGTTTAGAAAAGTTCTGCGCTAATAAGCCAAAGATCTTTCCTTTACTAATAATTTTTGTTTTACCTTTTCCGTCACAGTTCACTTAGCAACTGTGCATGCCCCAGCATACTTATGCACTGTGCCTATTTGTACTTTGCAAATTGTAGTTTTTCCTTGTCTGGTGTCTATAATTTTGCAATAAAAGAGCAAAATTTTGTGCATACTCATCATTATCATCATGACAAAAAGTTAGTTTTTTTAGTAGTCATCACATCATCGCTTTAAGTTGAGTTGCAAGGGATATGCATGCAGTACACACTATCGTGCTAATTGCAACTATCGATTTATTCCATCAGATTAGTTCTAATAATGCGATGTTCACAATAAAATTATTTAATTTTGCCATTCCCCATAATGAAGTTACTCAGGGAAGGAAAAGAGAGAGGGTTTTCATCAAGTAATGTTCCTGTTGTTTCCAGAACAATACATAATCTTATCTTGGTATCGCGACGTTACTCGTTTTCCCTTTTTTCAGCATGAAGAGCATACGTAATCCCGTCCTATCCATATTACGCAACGTGCATCCTACCCATGCTATCGCTCTACATGCATGCTCCTACTCACTCGCTGCGTGTTTGTCCTTTCCTTTATCCTTTGGAATTACCGCATCCCTTTCTCGCTCTCCATTTTCTATTGTTAGGATAGGGAGTACATCCGAACTGTCGAAAGGTGAGTGGAAAGAGGCATGCAAAACATGAAAACATGAAAACAATCCATTCAGTGGTGAAGGCCTGCTGTGGTGTGCAAAAAAACTTTGCCTATATAGTTCATAGTTAGAACGATTAGCAGCTTCAGTACCATTGTGAGAAAACGTGAGGAAGACCCGGTTGAGGAAACGCTCAACGGCAATGAATGGCCTTTTCAGGGCCAGACCATTAAGTTTAATTAGGACATCCTACCAGTATTTTTGTGCGCCTGTTGCATCTTATCAGTACTTGAGTGGCACTCGTTGCCAGTTTCGCACAGTAAGCAGGATAACCCCATTAATCGTGGATAGCACGTTGTTCAGGGGGACGAAGAGATCTGCCAGTGGGGAAAGAGGTGAAGTATCTGCTCCTCGACTCCACCGCTCAGAAAGCAACATGCCACCTGTGGGAGCTAACATGGAGGCCATTCAGGCCAAAATTGACTCTCTCGTGAAGGAAAACCCGGTGATGCTCTTCAGCAAGACTTGGTGTCCATTTTGCAAAAAGGTGAAAGGTCTTTTTACTGACTTGGGTTTCCAGTATAATGTCGTGGAATTGGACACAATGCCTCCAGAGGAGGGTCAGGCATGGCAAGAAGGTCTGATTGCAAAGACTGGCCAGAAAACGGTACCAATTGTGTTTGTCCGAGGGAACCACATTGGGGGCTGTGATGACACTTTCAAAGCGTACAGAGAAAATAAACTGTTGCCTATGCTTAAGGGTGAAGATGCTGTTAATGGTGGGGATGCAGATACTACTACTAACTATGATTACGATTTGATTGTGATTGGAGGTGGATCAGGAGGATTGGCTGCATCCAAGGTAGGCATTTGATAATATTGGAGAGTAATTAGCAGTTTTAGTTAAGGTGAACATGGATTTATAAATCTAATTCAAAACTTGCAATTGATGTCCAGGCTGCAGGGAAGATGGGGATGAAGGTTGCTGTGTGTGACTTTGTCCAGCCCACGCCCATTGGAACATCTTGGGGACTAGGTGGAACTTGTGTTAATGTGGGATGCATTCCGAAAAAGCTTATGCATCAAGCTGCGCTTCTCGGTCAGGCAATTAGTGATGCTCCATCTTTTGGGTGGAATATTGATGGAACCCGTAAGTCATAGCATTCTTTAATTTCTGAAATTAATTTTTGAGAAATTTTCTACTAGAATTTATTTCATAAAAATGAACTGACAATTTTTACAGCAAAGCATCAGTGGGGTACATTGGTGGAGAATGTGCAGATGTATATTAAATCGTTGAACTGGGGATATCGTGTCGCTTTGAAGGATGCTACTGTTACTTACCTGAATGAATATGCTCGCTTTACTGACCCGCACACTATTGAGGTAAGATTATTGCTAATTGACAAAAATTTAAATTTAGACTACCTAAAATTTGTGGGTTAATTTAACGTTACGATTTTTAAAAAATTACTAGACTGTGAACAAAAAGGGTAAGAAGCAAACTTTGACTGCCTCTAATTTTCTGGTTGCGGTCGGGGGACGACCTCGCTACCCGGAGATTCCGGGCGCATTGGAGTTGGCTATCACATCAGATGACATCTTCTCCCTTCCATATCATCCTGGAAAGGTTTTGTGCATTGGTGCCTCATACATTGCTTTGGAATGCGCAGGATTTCTGCATGGCATTGGAATTGAAACTTCAGTCATGGTAAGAGTAATACTCTTATGTCTTAGTGTTCAGTTTTCGAATTTCAGAATTTTAGTTTTAATTTTCCTTGCTAATTATTTAGGTTCGCTCAATTTTTCTTCGTGGATTTGACCAACAAATTGCCAACATGATAGGAGACCACATGGAGGAACATGGAATCAAGTTTTATCGTGGATGGGTTCCAACAGAAATTGTTAAAGTTGAGGAAGGCACTCCTCCAAAGCTTCTGGTGAAATGCAAGGAGACAAATGGAGATGAAACACTCGAGTTGGAGGTAAACACTGTCCTGCTTGCCATTGGACGTGACCCTTGCACCAAAGCTTTAACTCTCGAGAATGCAGGCGTGAACTTAGCAAAGTAACCTTTTTAGCAAATAAAAATGAAATTAATAAATAATAAATTTCATTTCAAAATAATCACCATTGTCAGGTATAATTTTATGCTGGTTCGTTAACTAGGTCTGGAAAAATTCTTACGAATGAAGCGGATCAAAGTTCAGTTAACCACATTTACGCAATTGGTGATGTGGCCGAAGGGCGTCCGGAGTTAACACCGGTTGCCATTCATGCTGGAAATCTATTGGCAAAGGTAATTGTAATTTCTTGAAATTTTAAATATTTACTAAACTTTTAAAATATTCGTTTATATTTATTCGTTATACATATGTATATTTAGCGACTTGCTGAAGGGTCGAAAATCCTAACAAGATCTACAAACTACAATAACTACATTCTAAATTTCTATTAAAAGTAGGTATAATAAAGCATGTGTCTTGTAACAGTACCTCTAAACTCGTAATCTTTTGTTTCTAAATTCCAGACGTTCACTACACTGAACATTACAAAGTCTTCCGGAGCCAGCGCCTTGAAGACAGGTTGTTGAGGTTAAAGTGTGTGCTGTTAGCAGTTTCCTGCTTAAGCACAAATCAACTATTAGTCGCCTACTACTATTACTCTACATCTATTAAACTTTATTAGAATGTACAAGGTTTAACTTGTTGATGACGATATCACTTGTAACCCTATTGCAGGGTGTGTGATGTTTGATTACTCATTACTAATGAAGTTTTTTGGGGTAGAACGTCATCGAATTTTTAAAAATGTGTAAAAAAATATCTTATGTATGCATTTTCTCAAAAAAAATATTGTTCTTGTAGAACACAAAGCATTGTCGAGAATGAAATTTAAAGTTACTTCCTGATGTAAATTGCATTGAGAAACCACGAGACGCTTGTCGTTGTTTGTGTTGTAACTTACTGTACTGTTGCTTTATTGAGGGAATTACTCTACCGTGATGCAAAAAATGTGAAATGATGAAACAATGCATTTATACTTGTTTTGAATAAAGTTTACTTAAAATATATAGTTTAATCAGGAGAGTTGAATGTTTAAATTTAATTCATTGATTCAGTTCATTCATTCATAAAATTTATTATTGGAAATGCTTATAAAATTTAAGAAATTTACATTGTGTAGGTTTACAGATTTACTAAAATGTGCTGGCGTCAGAGGCACTGGACATTGGTCATATGTTAGTTTGTTAACCCAAATATAAATTGTTTTGGCCTCTTCTGCTCGTCGTTATACCTTTGGATACTTCGAAACAACTGGAAATGGTAATAATTTTCTATTAGTACATATTACTCTCTTTACAGTACACATAATTGTCAGTTTGATGTGTCCCATCCCACACAGGCTGTGTCTATACCCTTTCCGGTTAATTGACCATATTAATAATTAAAATTTTTCCATGAGTACAGAAGGGATCCGGGAGCATAGGATAGTCAGTGCTGGCAATAATGCTCAAAATCGACTACAACAGCCCCATTACGGGATAAAGTAGGTCATATTAATGACAGGGAATAATCAATAATTTTTATAGGAAAATAACAAGGCTGTATGAACTGGAGCATTTATAAGTAGCATTAAACGAGCTAAACTCCAAAAAATGGAGCAGCATCAAAAATAATAAATTCATACACACCACTCATATTACTGTCTCGAATGGAAAATTGGTTGTATATCGATTTTTGTGAGAAGGACATTTTAAATTGGAAAAGTTGTGCAAGCTTAAGGCTTATCGATTTTTATCAGTTATTTCCTTGTAAATTGTATGACCTAAGCGAAATGTCTAACCATTCCCGATGAAATGTGTTATTATAAGAGACCAACAACCAGTAGAAAGCTGAAATAACAGATAAGGCAAAAGTAAACGGGTAATCTGAGCTTCTACCAAGTACAAGCAGAAGTTAAATCTCAAGCGAAAAATCATCCGAAACGTTTTTACCCTTCTTTTGCCAATTCAACACAACCAGTAAAACAGATCAACTAAAATAGACACATCCGTGCAAAAAGCATCATCTTCCATCGGCATGCCTCTGAGTCTGCAAACGTTGATCATGGCTCATATTATGGCTCATACCTTGAGAGCTTGAGACAATGAGTCACCAAAAAAAATGCGAGCGAATTGCATATTGCATCATCTGCATAACACGACCCAACAGTAGCATTAACAATAGTGTTTTCGGCCTTCCTCGTACACCCTCAGCAGTGATAAGATATAGCTCTCACATTTACATGACTCTGACTCATTCCTCCACGTCCACAAAGTAAAAAAATCAATATAATTTTCTCGCTTCACGTACAGACGTAGATAGCGCATATGTTGACGTGCTTTCATAAGCTTAGAGCTTGATTGCAAATAAAAAATATTTTTATGTGCGCAACAATGGATGAGTCGACCGTCGGAATAACTACCCGTATTAAAGGAAGACATTCAAATTACAGCAATTCCATTATGAGAAAAAAAACCTTATACTAAAAAACTAAGCGGTCGAAAAAGATGGATCAATCAATGGTAATAAAGTAATAATAATCAATGGGGTACACAAAATGAAAAAAAATCCATTGCATTCTTTATTTCATATACGTCCATATATAAATACATGCATGAGAAAAAAGGACCTTAGCTGCCACTTTTAATAGTAGTGGCCCTTATCATCAGGAAAGATGACAGGATGCTGATAAAAATGATGATGAAACAATGGAAAACAAGGCCATCACCGCTCAACAACAAGCAGCTTCACTTTTGTATGCGTCATTCCCACCTACAAAAACAAGTCGAAAGCTCAAATTATTTATCCGAGTTATTTTTCAGCATCAACCGTTTCATCCAACAAAACAGCTAAACAAAAAACCATTTTTTATTCATCTACAAGCATGTATGTAGGCCGCATTATTGTAAGTGATATGGCCAGTTTCAATTTTCACATTAAGAGTACTATGGGATATTTAGAAATAATTATGTTCGCATTATAAAGTAGCGTGAACAGGCGGACGTGAACTTTGTATTTGCATTTACAAAGCTTTGCCACTTTTACGCTGAAATCCTCCGTACCAAGCAAAAAGGAGTAAAAATTTTTAGCTTCTCTTTTTCCTTCTACAATGAAAAGCTGCTTGGAAAAGAGAGAGAAGCTTCTAGGCAGAGCTGCGAAGGTCCACCCTTTCCTCTGACGTCACACGGCCAAACAGCCAATGAGATTTTACCAAGTGTGCAAAACGAAAAGTACAGAGATCATTGCATCAGCCAAATTCTACTTCGCAGTAGTGGCCTATCCTTTCATATGGATGGGCTAGTGTGGTGTTAGTGGTTAGTGGTTAAAAAAAAGGATTGAAGAAATGGGAGGACAATAAGACATACAGTGAAAACGGTGCTTGTTTAATTGGTGAAGCAGTTAGTGAATATAATAGGGATCGAGCTGAGCTGGGAAAAGCCAGCCAGTGTGAAACTTGAAACCATGAGAAGAACACGTATTTGAGAGTGAAATCCATTAAAACTATTTTTAAGTTTTTATTGTGGTCGTCAGCCATCTGAAAATCAATGTAATACTTTTAGAAGATTTTGAAGATTGAAGATAAAGAAAAAAAATTATAAAATAGATTGTTTTGGGTGTGTGGAGGTGAAGAAGGTGAAGAATGTGGGAGTGGAGTAAGTTGGAATTTAAAATAATTTTTGGCTAATACTTTTCTTTATAATTTTTTGTTTAGTGAGCTTCTAAAAGAGAAGAAGTTGGAGCGAAAATCAGATTAAAAGCACAAATGATTGAGACACCAGTTCGAAGTCGCAAAGACCCTTTGAAGGAAATCAAAATGGAGGAGATCAAAATTGAATTTTTCGATTTGTGCGTGCTCCCAGCTGACACAGAGGGGATGAACTTTGTGGAAATTGAATCAGATGGGGGTAGCCCTACACCATCGGCTACCATGGAGGTTATCATTCCATCTCCTGATGGTGGGTCAGATACAGTTAGGCCTAGAAAAAGGGCCAAGCTGGATCATTTGTCTGCGGAGGAGAAGGCCCAACACAGGAAGATGATGAACCGAATCTCTGCTCAGAGTGCTAGAGATAGACAAAAGGCACTTATGGGTCAACAGGAAACCACAATTAAAGGTCTTCAGGGAATAGTAAGTAGAATAAATTTAAGCTGAAATTCAAAATAACTAGTACAAAAATAAGGACAATTAAAAAAATGCACTATTTTATTATTTTTATTTTGCTAAACAGAACGAGTCTTTGAAGAAGCAGAATGCTATGTTGACCTCTAAAAATGAGACACTTGTCACAGAAAATGGATCACTCAAAAAAGAAAATGATCAGCTGTCCGCTCTTGTCAAGGAGCTGGATGAAAAGCTGAAGGTTGCATCTCAGAATTCGAACACGATTAGCATGCCACAGCAGTCCTTAGCTCAAGGTGTGAAGGTCGAAGTTAAGGATGACAGCAAAAGCTGTTGCGGTTCTGCATTGGAGCCTGCAGTGCTTCGCACTGTCCCTCTGCCGAAGGGACCCTCAGAGCCGCTTCAGAATTTGTCTCTCATCCTTCTACTTTGGACGTTGTACCTTGGGATTTGGACTCGCCAGAAATCATGCAAATCCTCGGAGAATTCTCAGACAGAATCCTCAACGCAGAACAATTCCCAGACTTTGAACAGCAGGTATGACCCCACAAATTGATATATTTTCTCAAATTTCAAAGCCCAAAATTTAAAAGAATAGTTAAACTTACGGTTGAAATTTTTTGTTTACAGCTTAACCATGCTACAGCAGCAGTTGTTGCTGTTACACAGATGGCCGTTGCGCCCAAAATCGCTAGAGCAGCGGACACCGGGCTGACAGTTTCCAACCCTGTGAAGAGTGACATTACTCAAGGGTCTCAGATTAGTACAAGCGCCAACAAAATCAGTCTCTCTTCTTCACCCACATTGGGGAGGATCGACGCACCGATGAAAAGCCAAACCCTGCTAACCTTGCCATTGGATGAGCCCGCAACTTTGACACTCCCAGAGTTCACCAATATTCCGAGCAACGGGCCTGTTTCACCCGTTCCGGATACTGTTTTTGCTGTCACTGACAAACTTTACCTTTCAAGGCAATCTTTGATGGAGGTCGATGAACCTAAATATGTTGAAGCCTCCGACTTATATGACACATGGAACACAGATCAACTGGATCTTGAACTTTTCCCTGATTTGTTTTGAGCTAAAAATCTCATGTCTCTGTACACAGATTTGTACTATTTCTAATAAGTTTACTGTGTTCTCCAGCAGAATATTGAAATGTTTCAGAGCTATTCAGTTCAAGTTCAATGTAAAAACAGCATCAGAAAGTTTAATTACAGTTATTTCTCAAACAAACATGGCTATATAGGTGTAAAGTGATTTTGTTTTTATAGATTTAAGTCATTTAAAGTTACTACCTGTTTATGCTAATTAATTATACATATCTTGGTTTCAATATTTACATAACAATGTATAAAGCATTAAAAATCGTATACCGACAGCAAAAAATAAAAGCAATTTTTTTGTTCAAAACTAAATAACATTTTGCATTAACTAAATTAACTTTCATCAAGTCACGCAAGGTTCACATGAGCATTGCGAAATCGGTATTCCACTTTTAGGTGCTATCAGCAAGTACGTAACTTTGATGAAATAAAATATTCCTAAACTTAGTATGAAGATGCAGTCAATGAAGTGGAAATTATTGCTGATTATTCGATAACAAAATGCAAACTCTCCCGATATTTCAACTGGTTCGTTCAAAGTTCCAAGTTCGCCTACCGACAAGATTACCATCTGCAGAGTTGCGGGAATTTACAGCTCATAGAGTGCCGACGAACTTGTCAATAATTCCAAACACTGTTACTTTTGTATGATGATCAGCGAAAGCCCAATTAGAGTCTGGCATTTAACAGTAGTGCCACTGCTGTTGCCATGCTATATCAACCAAAATGTCCTTCGACTTTGTTCGGATATTATGTTAGATGTGTGGTTGATACTACTTTTGCTACTTTTGATAAATTTCAGCCAGCACTACCTACCAGCTTGGATTTTTGCTTATTTCGCTGAAATCAGCTTTCCCCCGATTAAGCAAGATGTAGACACTGCCCATTCCAAAAATTTCTCTATATGTGCTTACGTATTTTAACACCTTCATGTTCTCTTCTCAAAAGCGACCGTGCCCAATCAATCAATATAACTTTAGCTTGGACTGACCCCCAAACACTGCGCAACTCTAGGAAAGGTCAAGCATGTTGCCAATTTACTAGCATTCAATAACAGCAAACCGCTGTCCCCTTTTCTATTTGTCATGTCATAAAAGTATAATTTGATAGCGGGCTGTAGTCAACATAAATATACCAATTTTGCCAATTTACAGATTTTTTTTATTCTACAGAGAGGATGGTAGCATAACAGTGGCGCTGTTTTGCAAGGACTCTGTCCAAAAAGTAATTTTCGGTGGCCTTTGCCGTTTCTTCTAACGCTATGCATTAGAATGGGCACTCAATTATGCAAGTTTAGCAGGTCTGGAGTGAGAGCATCAGTCATTATAAGAGTATATAAATGTTTTCCAAAGTGCCCCATCCTCTTCCGATCCGTTATTTTGTGCACTTGAACAGTCAATCTGACATGCATGATTAACCGCACACTTTGGCTATAAATACCCTCTCGCAGTGGTGAACTGTGGCCTTTTCAATTTCCAAAGTTGACGGGAATTCCCTTTTCGGCTTAGGTATTACATCCGTCAGAAACAGGTGACCTGCTTAATGCTTAAACACCTGCCAAATAGAAAATGTCAGGATAAAAAGGAAAAGATAAAAAAAAGCTGCCAACTCTCCAGCGATTGCCACTTTTTTGCTACTCAAAGGAAAAATTTTTTGAAAGTGCTATTTTTGAAAGTGCAGAAATAATAAATTTGATTTGTCATTCCCCCAATTTAATCTTTTTGATATTTACTGACTTTGACAGTCTTTTAAAGGAGTTCTGAAAGGATGCCGGAAACGCTTTCTGAATGTGGAAATGATGCGCTTGACGATCCGCTGCCAGCTAGTGAAGAAAAGGCTCTATGACCTGATTTTTTTTCCTTTTTTTACTAGTGTTGACAGCAGCTCTCTTCCAACCCCGAAAAAAGCCTTGAATGTGAAAAGTAGAGAGTAGTTCCGCATCACCATTTTAGAACGGATTGTTTAAGAGCCCTTTACAATGTAAAAGTTCAAACGATTTTTTTTCAGCTTCACTTCCACCCGGAAGCTTACAAACGAAAAAGAATAAGCTATATTTGGAAATTTTTTCCTGTAAAATCAATTTTTTTCAAATTTCATTTCATGTTCATTTTCAGCTCGTATCACCCAAAATAAGTATCAGCTCCTAACAAAAATAATTATTTTCATTTCGGTGTCAGTGTCATTGGCCACTAACGGTGCGAGAGATTTCCAAAACAGAGAAAACTTTTTCTCTACCTCCAAAAATTTTAACCTCGACTTGTCAAAAAGGCTTCCCTTTAAAGAGCTCTCCTCTCTTGTTCTGTGCAGCCTTGATGTGCAAAAACACGGAAAATGCCAAAAAAAATTCTTTATATTTCGCTCTTTCGCTTAGGATATATATTTTTGGCAGTACTTTTTTATACTTCCCCTTTCCCACTTTACTTCCCTTGATGTTGTAAACACATTTTGCAGTAATAAAAAATACTGCAAAATTTTTTCCTTAATCGCCGTGTCCTCTTTTTAAATTGTGAACTTGGCCGCACCATTTCCTCCCAATCTCCCCTTACAAGAAGTCATTTTGACATGAAAGAATTTTTTTCTTTTTCAAGAACTTTATCATCTTATGTACAAGCCAGTTGTCAGTAGTTAGTGAGTAGCGAGTAGTTAGTGGGCTGAAAAAATATTTTTTTAAAAATAAAATGTTTTCTTCTAGCAAGTGGCAATGATACTGAAGAATACTGTAGCGAAAAAGGAAGCGCTCACATATGACCGTTTTTTGTGGGCTTATTGGTCGAGAAAAAATCATTTTTTTAACGTTGAGTGGAACACTCCCGCATACAAAT
>JAHZND010005388.1:0-41442 GCA_027744115.1 Acrocyrtus sp. NNG-2020
GCAACACGCAACTACTAACATGTGTGATTAACTTGGTATAAATTCAATGACTTCTGGATTATGATTTTGCTGTATTCTTCCAAAAAAAACTTAGTGTTCGTTCATGCATGCCCAAATACGTCAGTTCAATTTCGAAGAAACTTGTTAGATAAATAAAGAAAGTGGAATCATTGTGTAGAAAAGAAAGGAAATTGCGAGCATACGGGAGATTCCAGAAGTAGTTTCGTAAACAGATAACTAATCAGTAGTGACTAGTATCTTTGAAGAATATTACGCTTCCTACAGCAACATTGCCAAGAATTTGTACACTCATAATTCAATAATTTTCTAGCGTACGACAAAAACTATTTTGTATTTTGATTTTTGAGCATCAAATTGTATTTGAATTTATCATTTCCCTATTTCACACATTTGTTCTATTGGTTGTTTCAAATATTTTAAAATATGCTGACATGAAAAGAAACAGTTCGTATAAGCATAAATGAAATGGAAAATAGTTTATCAGACACCACATGAAGCGATTAACGCCTAGTTGACGTAGCCCATATGCTATGGCTATAATGCCATGCTTTTAAACAAAGAAATATAAGTAATAAAATATTATTGGATAGATGGGGAATCAGGATGAGTCATTATTTTCCGTTAGTACGAATAATATTGTGTGCACTTGTGAATCTGTTTGGGTGATGGCTCGATGGCTGACAACTTTACTTTACGTGGTCTCATTTTTGTTTTCACTTGGCTTATCGTATCCTGTTCCTATATCGTATTTGTCTGTGGGCTTGTGGCTCACTGCTCATGATGCTGCTGCAAAACATGTAAAATCAATTCATGTAGTTTCACATGATCCATCATTCCATCCTTCGTATACTGAGACTGAAGGCTCCGCTTTCAATTTAGTTTTAAAAAAATTCTCCTATATCAACGGATTTGCCTGAAAATAATAAAAGTTTTGGGTGGGAATAGCTCTTCTAAACGTCGGTATTCCAATAAGTTTGAGTTAATTGTTATAGGCTCATTTTATACGTAAAAAGGTCATGAAAATAGACAATATTCATACTTTTAATGCAGACAGGAGAGCATTTAACAATTAGTGCAGTTATTAGCAAAGTAGGATTGTGCAAAATGTATGATCAGATCAGGGAGAAGATCGAGCTTAAAAACTATTCATCGTCCCCTCCATACTTTCGCAATTTTGGCTCTAGCACTTCATAGAAATAGAAAATCGAGAAAATCTGACAGCACTAAACTTTGTAAAAAATCCGTGTCGTCATCGTCTTCACAAAAAAGTCAAAAGTGAAGAAGAGAATAGAATAAGAACGGACTGACTGATCCTACACTTCTCGAAATAAGATGTTGCCAGCTGCACTCTTTTCTGTCCGTATGTTGAGCACTACGAAGGAACATATTAAAGTTTTTGCTTCGGGAGCCTCCTGTTTATAATGACTTCACAAAAAAGAGTGTATCGTGTCGTTTCTTCTAACTGCTACACATTTGTTCGTCACTGTACAGTTCTGAAGCTCTAAACCGGTGGAATAATATTTTATGTATTAATAACTAGCTACTACTGCTTCTCTAGAACTATCCATGTTAGCCAGTAAATACATACATCGACTTAATGAACTCAATCTTCCCAAGCCTAAAAGTTTGAGACTGCAGTAAATTAGTTCTTGGTACTAGGATAAATGGGCACGATATATGAAGCTGCTCTGGCTCGCTTTCTTAGCCCAGTCCCAGTTGCATTCGCTTTTTGGTTTCGGGAGTGAGAGCAGGGATCTTTACACAATAAAGGCGATAAAAGAATATTATGCCTTTTCCTTAATAACACACCATCATTTATCGTGAAGACGCTACTCTTTTCATTAGTTTTCAATTTTTTGCTGTTTCCCATTTCTTTTGTTACCTCCGGGCTTCTGAAGAAATGCGACCACTCAAATTTTATTGATGGAGCTGGTAGGACTAGGAAAATCGCATTTTTTGCTTCAGTCCATCTTTAAAAGTTCCACAAATGTCAAAGTGATCAGTGATTGAGAGAAACTTTAGAAAATTACTTTGAAATTTTCCTTGTACGCTATAACTTGGAATTTAGACACATATAAGTACAGTGAGCGAGAGCTCTTGTCTATTTGGTCGTAATAATTAAGTTAAAAAAGTGTGATGAGATTTTTACTACATCGCATATCGCATCGCTGTGCAATGTTGTGACTTGTGAGCAACAACTTCACGAAACGGCAGACCAGAGAGGATGCGAAAGCATTTTTATTGTAATCTTTTTCAGGTTTTGCTCCGCTCCCAGTGTGGTGTTGTGTTGCTACTTGCTAACATGTTCATTATAAAGTGGAAGTGAAGGAATGTGCTACTGATAATGAGTATTATTGATTATTAATAAATCTCGTACTCATCCGTTAAAGGGAGTTGTGAGTCGCTCGAAGCTTTACGGAATCTGAAGCAAGGAACTGCATCGCGCATCGTTTGCTGGGTTTAATGAGTAAGTGGCATGCATAAAAATGAAATGAAGTGAGTGCGAAATGACGAGTGAGTGATGTGATGTAAGCTGAATGGGTACACGCACATTCGTTAAAAAGCATCTTCTTTCTTGTGTAATAATGCTTACTGTGTGCCTCCCTCTTTCTCTCTCTTCTCTCGCATTTTCACCCCCTTCTTATCTTCAGTAGATCACTACTACAGATATAACACAGATCTTATGGTGGCAGTCAAGCACTTCTCATTTTTTGTCGAGTCTTCCCTCATTCTGCCATTATTGCCAGTCATCACAAGTCATCAGTTGATTACGCTCGGTGCTCAGGCAATCATCATTATCCATCTTTGCGTGTTCCTTGAAATCAATTTTTCTCTTGTTTCATTTCAATTCCATGTTACAGAGAGGCTTGTTCATTGTTAGAAGTGTGCATAGTGCATATGCGTACGTCATATATAAATAAATACTACTTGATTTAAGTTTTCATCACGTACCTTCTGTGGAAGCAGAGAAATTATTTTCAAGTGTTGCAAAGTTCCAGTTTTTACTAATTATAAAAAATTGCTTGTACATTTCATATTTAGGAGAAGTATTAAGTTCGTACCATCAATCCTCAAAATAGGTTCAAAAAGTGCATTCAACATATATTCAGTACATGAGCCTAACACTAAAATGCTCGTTTCTAAAAATATATCTTGAGAATGAGCATGAAGGACTATTTTCTTAAGCGGAACTTTCGGGAAATGGAATTTTTCCACAGGTAAAACACGTATTGTAATCGTGCTTGAATTAGTATACACACCCGCTTATAGGTACATGTGCATGTGTACCATATATTGCTGCAATTGCCCCGTTAGTGGTTAGCATTACTCCTCACTTGTCAGAAATCGCCCAGCTTTTGTTAAGATGAAATTAAAACCAAATTTACGAGCATTGACGCAGCAGGTTAGAGTGGCTTGCCAAAGTCATACATTTGCATTTTCTATCTACACTTGATCTATTCTTACTTTTTTGTATATATCCTTCCACCTGAGCTGATTCTTTGTAAGATGGAAATAAACCAGTTTTACGTTTTTTAATAGCTCACAATTTGTAAATGTCAATTGTGTGGGGCCCACAATGTGAGTCCCGTGTTGATGGGAATGAAATCGATCTACTTTTCCTTTTAAAAAAAGCTCTACATTCCGCATGCTCCTACTTTAAATCTGAAATGAAGATGCCGTTGTTCTATAGCTATATTTGCTGTATCCATTCACTTTTTTGTCCACATAAGCAACCAATTCTTTACAGTATGTGTTTAAGAGAATATCCTCCAAAGGAAGTCGAAGTCATAGACAACTAGCCTAGGAAGAAGTAGAACTGAAACCCTTCTCTAGAATTTCCTTTAGGCATACCAATCACGCCTCTCCTGTTGTCAATGATAATTATTATTTAATAACCTACTTTGAATTGCAAAAATCTCAGTAAAAAGATTTTTTCGCATTAATAAAGCAGAGAAGATTTTGCTTTTAAGAGTGCTACAGTTACACTACCATCATCATCATCATCACAACGCAGTCTGTCAATAATTTTTTCGTCTCCTTCACTTCATCTATATAGTATTTTTGATTTTCTAACCGTATCAAATGAAGAATGCTACGCAAACATTTTTCTTTGGATTTTGGCCTACGCTTACCCACTAAAAAGGAATGTACTAAATCACTTATGAGCTAACATGCTATATTTCTACTCTCTCCTACATCTTTCCTTCTGCCTCCGCTACTCTTCCAATTTCACCTTCCATTTTTTCATAAAAGTTTAAAATATAGGTGAAGGCAAACGTTTGTCAGTTGCTGCATATGTTGCATTATGCATTTTTTGCTGGTCGCTAGCACGGAATAAAGCAGATTGGTTAGGTAGTAGTAGAATCAAGTGCACAGAGTAGTAGAAGAAAACTTTCCATTGAATGTTAAAAGCACGAATTATCGTGATGTGCGGTCCAGTACAGAAGAGCCATAAGTCCCCGTACTCCCCGTTTATACTTTTTTGGGGTTATATAGGCCACCATTTATTTTATTTATGAAAAATAAAAAGAAAGTAAACAATGAAATTGCATGAATATATAATGGCTATTGCACTAAACTAATCCTATGAACTTGTACTTTGTACTCACAAGAAACATGACTGTCAGAAAGAAGCAAGCAGACAATGAAAGAACGAAACAAAGGCTAAAGGCAGAGCGGAAAAACACTCATGTTTGCTGTTACTTTTACGGCTACGTGAAAATAGGGTTTGTTTCCTGTTGGTGCCTCTGAAATTTGTACCTTTTTACCTGTATTTATTGCGTTTATTGAATTTTGTGCTGAGCAACGCTAGGATGCTAAAAAGTTGACCTTCACATAAGATGTAAAAAAGTGAAATCCGATGTAAGCAGAGTGGCATAGGGTGACCTTGCTCTTAACTCTCTTCTTTAGTGTACTATGATTGTAACGAGCCGTTGCCGTTTTGTGACTGTGAGACATATCAAAGTAAAATAAGGTTTTTGTACGTATTCATTTATTCACGGAATAGATTTTAGGCTGGATTCAGCTAGCCTTTATCTCATGTATTGCAAATTGCATTTCTAAATCTCTAAACAACCGCATTTCTCTCAGTGTTTACGAACGTGTGATCGTTATATTACAATATGTAAGCGCGTAAGGTGAAAGAGAAATTATTCTGTTTATAAAAGATGACTTCATGCTGTGTTTTGTTGAATTGAGGAAGCAGGATAAAATCCAGTAAGGATGAAGGTCACAACTCACTTGAAGTTAATGTTGACTTTGTCAGAAAAACATTTTTTTGGATGAATGGGAGGCATCATTGGCACAGCAGAATTTACAATACATGCGCCTACTGCTTTTTATGTCATTTGTTAGACAATGATCTTGTATTGTAGTAAGCACCTACTCCAGGCGGCTTGCCTTTGTCCTCAGATTCGACAAGCAACCATTACAAATACAAATTGAATTGCGACAGAGAGACGTTCGGTAGGTAATAATTCAATCAGTCACTTTATTAGCTTGTCGCATAAATTCCGTCAATGTAGCAAATGACGGTCCAGGTGTGATAAGCGAACTGATAAAAACGCATTCGAGTGTTTTTCGCAAGAACAGTAGTAATTTTTCGGGATGTCGCTGTCAAAGTCAAAAGGCATACAAATGCATACAGATACAGACTACTGACCAAAACTGCTTTAGATTGTTCAATCAAAAGTCAAAAGCTTTATGTATAGCAATTAATACAATTGTATGAAATACCCAAATACCTAAACGGGTTAATAAGGCGTTATGTGGCTGGCTATGCTTCGCAATTGCGTACATCAAGACAGGATGTTTTGCACTTTACCTACAGTATCAGTATCAGAAATCCATTTTCGGAGTAGACTTTCGTTTCCGCCCTTTCACTTATCCCTGATCTGTCATAACAGTTTCCTTCTGAACTTATGGTGACATTTATGTAATATCCTTAACCAATTCGTGTATAGTGAAAAAGGCTTATCTTCCGATCCGAAATATTCGATGTTTATTGGATACAATTACCGGATGCCGGATGGAAAATGTTAACTATTATTGTAGATCTGCGTCCTACGTTAGTTAGCAAGTTTTTTAATTAGCCGTCACATCACGAAATGTGGCATTTTGAAGCTCAGACAGCCGACAGGCAGACTAGGTATCTATCTTTGATACTTTCGCCTTCGCTGGTGTGGTGCTTTTGACGGCTTACACATAGACATAATCATTGGATGATTGGGGTAATCTGAGTATTGTTCCGAGAAGGTACATGCAGCAACAACCAACCGCTTCGTCTGATTAAGTTAACTTAATGTGACATACTTGAGCTTGAGTTGGTATTTCAATTTTCTGTTTACTTTTTGCTGTGAACGAATGCCTACTTACTTTAATTAGCTTTTTAATTTCTTTATTGTTTTTAATGTGTTTAATTGACGTTTTCAGGATTTTCGGTCAGCTTTGATGTTTGACAAAATTTTGCTTGATTTCTTTTCAAGTAAAATTCGGAGTCATATGATCTATCTGGCTACCTGCAATCTTATCAGTTTTTTTTGTTGCCGACTGCGACTTTATTATCACTGAACGAACTTATCACCATCACCACACACATCACTATCACATTTGATCATTTCAACAACCGGCTTCGTTTTAGTTGCATTCTGCTTGTAAGTTCCTCCACGTCAGTGCACTTTTCCACCTCCAAACCCCAACCCTATAGAGGTTTTTTCACAGCATCCACAGCTGGATTGCTGGAAAACTCGAGAGGGCTTTGGTCCAGTTTACTTACGAACGTTTGGAAAAACTATTGTGGCATTTAGTGCGGTGAGGGAGTGTTACGCTGGACTAGTGGCATTTCTTTTTGAAGAAATTGTGTCAATTAGAAGGTCGGAGGAGGTAAGGGAAAAGGGAAGTGCAGGACGATATACAGCATTGTACTCTATTTCTGAGAAATACACTTCCTTCTCGTGCACCGACTAATTGCACAGATTCACCATGGGCTCAGGAAAGTTGTTAAAATCTCGTAATCGGAGAAGTGGAGTAAGTTTTACTTTATTTTTGCTTATTTGTTTATTTTATTTTATTACTGTTTAATTTATTTACCTACATAGTTTTAATAATTTTGCTATTTTTGGCTATTACTAGTGCTAGGCATATATATTCAAATCAAAAGTAAAGTGTTAGTTGATAGTTGTATCCTGCAGCTTTCGTTATATTTTGATTTTTTCGCAACGAAATTTTCCTTTCGGTAAATTCAAATAAAAAATTACGTACTTTAATATTTTTTCTACAGAACTTCGTAATCAAAAAGCAGAACAGCAATGTCAGCAATCTTGCGACATGGAAGCGAAAATACTCCGATTAGATAATTTGCATATTGTATAGATTAATCTCGGAGGAGCTGGATGTTAGCCTAGCCTTTTGGTAATTGTAATTTCATAGATCAGTATTTCACAGTAGCTTAATAACTGTAATGCCTTAGATCGTATAGGTTCCTTGCGTTTATAACTTTTGTATATTATCCCCCAAGAAAAGGTTTATCCTAAACTTTGTCCGACAATGAATGACAATAATTAATGGTATTTAGACGATGTGATGTGGTTCAAGAAGATACACCAACGCATTTGCGACAAAAGGAAGTTCAGTTAGAGAAAGTTCAGGCCTTAACAGTTAATGCAGTTTATATGTCTTCTAGTCCTCACAGTATCTCACTTCTACAAAAAGAAGTCAGGACAAGGGCAAGGGTGTATGAAATTAGGTCAAATTACGCAGGGCAGGTTTATCTTACGTTACATAGTTTAGTTATTACCATACCACACCAGACTAGATTTCTCATACAGGAGAGTACTTTGTACTTTTCACTTTGAAAATGAGTAACATATTAACCTATGTTCTATGCTGATGTGATTTGCAGATGTATGCTAAATGCTATGCATTACATTATATCCAATTCACTATTTTAACAGTTAGCTTAATTTCTATTTTATAGGCAGAAGACAGTTCAGGAAAATGGGACGATGATCAAGGTCTACAGATGCGTGGTGACAAAGCTCTACTCTCGCCTGTTAGTGAAGCCCCTGATGAAGATGATGATGAAGGACTGGTTATGTATGATATTCGAGATGCAGGTGTTCCAGCGGTAATCCATTTTATTAAATAAAGTTTAATCAGAATCATGAAAAGTTTGTTTAGTTTTAAAATTGTGTAACTGGGCGCATTAAAGTTAAAGGTCATAGAAAAAATGCACTCCTGTACGTTGAAGGCGTGGTGTGAATAGTAAATAACGATAACGTTTTGTTAATCCTGCACATCACAATTGTATGCGTTCCAGGTTCCTGATGGTGGCTACGGCTGGGTTATCGTTTTTGCTTCATTTATTTGTAATCTCATCGTGGACGGCATAGCTTATACCTTTGGAGTATTTTTGCCAAAATTTGCTGAAGCGTTCGGTGAAGGAAAAGGCACAGTAGCTTGGGCTGGGAGCTTGCTTTGTGGAGTGTATCTCTGCGTAGGTAAGTTTATACAGCTCCGTCTCATCTTCCATATTGGAAAGTTGTCGTCCGATAACTTGATTGATAAGAAGCTGACAGAATGTGACTACGAGAGGAGCTTATAAATGATTAGGATTGATGAAATTGATGATCGCTTTTGTCAATTCTTTTAGGTCCGATTGTCAGTGCTTTAGCCAATAAATACGGCTGTCGTACGGTATGTATTGCTGGAGCAATTGTTGGAGCAGCTGGATTCGGCTTGTCTTCCTTATCTCCTGATCTCAGCGTTCTCATGCTTACTTATGGAATTGTTGGTGGTAAGTTATGAATGAAATTTCATGTTGTTTGTTTATCTTATAATACAAAACATTCAGAAAATCAGAAGTTTACACTGTTCACTCGTTAGTAATCACTAGGTCACGCTGATATGAGGCGACCAGTTAGTTGAAAATAACTTCGTGAAGCAGAAATATTAAAATTAATAATCACAATTGCCCTACGCCTCTTTCGACGTGCGTACGTATGCATAAAATCAAGTCAACTCGAAAACATCATTTAAATTGTTGATAAGTTTCATCCTTAAGTGGGCAAGTTTTAAAATGACATTACAACAGTGATCAAAAACTAAAATGTTTAATGAAATTAACTTTAATCAAATTATGCGAAAACATCCACTTTTAATTTTAACAGAATGAATTGTATATTTATGAATTAAATATATCAGTAATGAGTAGTTAACTTAAAGTTAAGTAAAATTAAGTAAAAACATGAACTATGCTAAATTATCGTCCCAAAAACAGTACACAAAATGCCTGAAGGAAAAGTGGAACCATTTCACTCTTTTGTTTTGAGTTTTGACTTCTACAGTACATATATCCCCAACCCCCAAGGCATAGGCACTTCCATTTTATTGTATGAATTTCTAATCAGTTCTACAGCCAACTTTAGCAAAAGAATATTTTCAATAAAGATTCTTTATTAAAGAATATGTATTATTAGTCAGCAGGTCTAACAAAGAATGATTCATATCTTATAGGTGTGCTGTTACATAATGTTAGTTTAGTTTAGTGGTAGGATATGGTAGTTAACTAACGGTCCGAATTAACAAACTTCCTGATATAGCCCTTTAGTAATGAAATATTGTCATGTTATGTTTTGTTTATCAGTTTATTATTAGTTTCTTATAAGCATTACTGTCATCCTAATATTATTTTAGGTGTTGGCTTTGGTCTAATCTACCTGCCTGCTGTTGTCTGTGTCGGATATTATTTTGAATCAAAGCGAGCTCTTGCTACAGGAATTGCAGTTTGTGGCTCAGGTAATTCTTTTATCATAACTAGAATGACGCATCGCTATTTTAAAATAAGTTAGCTTATCATTTTTAATTTTAACGCATGAAAAAATTATTTTGCAGGTGTTGGTACCTTTGTCTTTGCTCCATTTGCTTCATGGCTTCTTCGCGTTACGGACTGGCGAGGGGCGAATCTGGTCTTTGCTGGTTTAATATTATCTTGTGGAGTATGCATAAAACAAACTCATTAAATAACTCAAATCCATTCAATATCTTATTGTTATGTATTGTGCCATTGCGAATTTGTAAAAATTCAAAAATTTATCTATCCCAATGTGATTTTGATGCAGCTCTTTGGACTCCTAATGAAACCACTGGAGGTACAGGTGGAACTTGAGGATGAAGATGATGAAGACGTGGAAAGAGGGGGTCGTTCCAAACCTCTGCTGCAGCGTATGGCAGAGGATAAAAAACACTACTTAGAACGTGGCTCTCTTGCAGGCTCAGCATATTTTATGGTTCAGCTTCCAGATGGAACAATGGAAAGAAGAATGAAAATGCCATTGAATGTAGATCCAGGAGTTCATTCCAGTTTTAATCTTGATCAGCTTGTGTCAGGAAATACACTGACTCCTGTTCCAACAATGTCCGTACTCCCAACTATTACCGAAGCGAAAACTACCGAAACTGGAAGCACAGGGAATTCAAATGAGGGCAGCAGAGAAGGGTCTGTGGACCCAAAAGAGATGAAACCAAAAGAAGATTCAAATGCCAATAATGCGGAAGATAATAACAATCCACCTCCAAATATACCGGAACCAATAATTGAGGAAGAGAAGGAATCTGAAGCTGGGACGCCCACCGAATCGGTATCGGGGGCACTTCCAATTTCAGCTGGAATACCGTAAGACATGGACATAATTGATAAAATAAAAAGGATAAATATAGCCACAATTAATTGTTAATTGGAATACATTGAATGTTTTACCTTTTAACAAATAACTTTGCATTTATTCTCATCAGCATTCCGAAGAAAAATCACCGTGAACGACGGAATAGTGAGGGCGTCCAGTCTCCATCGCCGTCATCTACACCTATATCTAGTTTCAAGCAAGATGCAGCTGCAGCACTACTTAGCAAAAGTCCTTCTAAACCATCTATGCCACCACGTGTCGGAAGCACACTGGGATCACAGGTTGGAGGCAAACCGACGAGTATTCCTCGAAATGGTTCAGCACCTCAGTTTAACTATGCCCGAAGCATCCCAAAAAATACAAGTGTGCCTTTCTTCGACAAGCAGCAGGCAACCAGGAGACCCTCTTTTCGTGCTGTACCTCTCGGCACTGCCACAAATAAAGGCAGCAAAGCAAATCTCCAGACTCTGCAGCCAGAGTCTCGAAGAGGATCTATTGCCAACACAATCAAGGGTTCCATTGCATCTTTCGTGGGCTCTAAAATAATCAATTCAGGTACTATTATTTTATTTCGTTGACTTTGATACTATAATTTGACTTTGACTTTCTGGTCTGGATAATATGTTTTTCAAAAATCTTACTCATTGTAGCAACTCAGGATGATGACGCTAACAGTCTATGGAGCAAAGCAGAGTTATCGGATGGGTTGATTTTCAGTAGTTCACAAAAATCTACGACTGCTGCGGAGCCTCGACACATTATTCGCCCCATGTCGAGGAAGGATATATTTTACTCTGGGTCAATTGTAAATTTACCGGAGTATAAATCTCAAATGAGTATTAATTCATATAGACAAAGTGTTTTGAATATTCCTCGAGAATCTTCGGCGGTCGAATTAGATGGGTTTGGATCTCCGGAAAAACAAAAACAGGATTCATTATGCAGCTGTTTGGGACGTGGAACGGGAGCATTCAAAAGCGCACTTGCTCAGCTAGTTGACGTGTCACTTTTAGCAAATCCAGTATTCCTATTTATAGCAATCAGTAATGTATTTGGAATGTTAGGCTTCTACGTTCCGTTTGTGTACCTTATCGATGCTGCAGTTCTCAAGGTATTTTTATTTTAAGCGTCAGTCATTTTACTTTCTTAATTGTTTACAAGTATTGTGGCAATTTTCTTTATTATTTTATTGTCTCTTTTTTCGAAGGGTGTTGAAGCAGATCAGGCTGCTTTCTTACTCTCAATCATCGGTGTGACAAATACCCTTGGACGTGTTTTGTCTGGAATGATTTCAGATTTACCCCAAATAAATTCGCTGTTCATGAACAATATCTGCATCTTGTTATCAGGAGTTTGTGTTTTAGCCGTGCCTTTCTGCGGCTCCAGCTACTACGCATACGTCGCAGTTGCCGTTTTCTTTGGTTTATTCGTTTCAGCGTATATTTCTCTCACTTCGATAATTCTGGTCGATTTATTGGGGTTGGAAAACCTCACAAATGCCTTCGGACTTCTGATATTGTTCCGTGGTACAGCTGGTATTATTGGCGCCCCGTTGGCAGGTACGAAACTTTAGCATTGTGGCAAACTACTCGAATATAAATGTTAGAGTAATAACCTTTCTGTAATTGACTTTGTTATCAGGTGCGGTTTTCGACCAGTTTAAGTCTTATGACGTATCTTTCTACCTCGCTGGTGGATTTCTGGTAGCATCATCTGCTATTAGTTTCCTTGTCCCTCTTGTTCTTCGTTGCGCTCCTGAGAAACCGTTGCTACAGCCTCCAACTCAGCCTGGAGGAGTTCTAGAAGATATTCCAGAGGGGGCTGAATCTAATACAAACAGCGGTGATTTGGAAACAGAAAAATTCGATCAAGTGGAATCCTGTTTATAACTTGGTCCTTCTTAAGTATAAACAGAATTCTCTACTATCTCAAGCGTCTTAAATGATTTCGTCTACCGACCTGTGTATGACACTATGACTTGCGATTTGATAGCGAAAGGTACATAGCACAGTTCAACAATTATTAAGTAGGTTAGAATAGGATAAACAAATGAACACCATCGGTATTGTATTTTGTTATTTGTTATGCGTATACAGCACTAATTTCTGAAAATTGTAGTGATTAGGACTTCCAAAGCTGAGCACTGTGGTTAAATTAATAGTAGGGTTTGGTTTTGGTATACCTCTCAATTTACTTAGTAAATAGTAATTCAGTTATTGTAGTATTCCGTACTGATTTGAAAATGTAGTCTTGTAAGGAAGCTTTCATCTAAAAAAAGTCACTCAGACTTATAGTTGTTTCCGAATACTGTAAATGAATAAACTAAAATCATAATGTTTGTTTTATATTGCTGTACAATAAAGTTAATACACATTGTGCTTGTAGTATAACCCACATAGGTTGTACATTTGTTTCCATACTTAGTACCATTGGTAGTTAACAGCGGTGTACCTGACGCTAGAGTTGTGCGCGTTGTAGATTTCTGCGGATAACTGTGCGTGATACTAAATTTGTAAGGGTATTTACTGGGTCTGCTAAATTTTGAATTGAATAAAAACAAACACAATGCAATTAGTAATTAGCGACAATAGGGTTCATGCGTATTTACAATATTGCCATTTCACCGTAAGAAGTAGCTAATAGCTATATAGCTATTCTTTCAATTTAAATATTTGGTATACCTAATGAGTAGCATTATTGTGTAAAATCACCGAAACGTTTGACGCTAACGCTGGACGTACTGTTTTACTTTAGTGTAGTGTAATATAACTTAAGCTAGCAGTAGTAATTTAGTAAATTATCATAATTTAAAAATTGTTTTTAAGAATGACTTGCGAAGACTTAACTTGACAACATTTTAGATTCATATAGTAGTATAAGTTAAGCAATAATTAAGGTAATTGTACCAAAATATGTGCAAACTTTACTGCTGCCTTTATGAACGTGGAAGCCGTTTCCTACACTTCTACACAGTCCGATATTGCCCTAGCCTAGATCCTTCCTTACCAATGAAATTGCAAATTATAAAAACTTTTAATTTACAGTTTTATATTAGACACAAAAGGCTGGACAGTCCTGAAAGCGCTTTTGGAACTTAATACAATGCAGCTTAAGTATACATACTTAACTAATATGACTTAAATTTAGGGAAAGTATTTGTTTAAATTATAATAATTTAAGTTAACAGGTAAGAAATGATGAGATTTTTCTGTCAAGATGTTAAGATATTGAAGAAATCAAATCAATAAGAATAATAGGATATCAAAAACTGTACACGAAATGTATGAGAAACAGTAAATCATTTAATGTATGTATGTAATCTGATACTAATGCTCGCTCGTACACTGTGTAGTTACAAATTATGGTGTCGCCATACAACTTAACTAGTGAGTAAATTTTTCTGTGATATGATCTCTCCTCTCTCCCAACTCCCTAAGTTACATCTACAGCAACACAGTATAAATTAGAAGAACTCGACTTCATTGTAAGCTGCCATAAAACTATCTAAAAATTGCATTTAGAGTGCGGAAAAGTTGTTGGCTATAGTTATATAGGTACTTACGTTGTGAAAAAAGTCACAATACTGGTACATACATATTATATGTATGTATGCATACATGTAGCCAATATTAACTTTAAATTTTGGATGCATAAATATCGAAAATTTGGAGACAAATATATGTTGTTGGAAGAAGCGAAGACGGCAAGTCCTGTCCATGAAGACAATGCAGGTGTGAATTTATACTGTCGATAACTTTAGAATAACAGTGTTCCTGTAATAGATAAAGTTAAAGATGTAAAAAAGTAAGCCGATGGAATTCAAATGTGTAAACATTTAAGGAAACTGTTATGCACAAAAAAGCATGCTTCCTGTCCCGGTATCTCTTTTATACATTTAATGCAATGTAACCATTTGTTGAATTCGATATCCAAGTAGAATTATACTCTTATGTATATTGTAAACTTAATTTTTATTACATATTTTTAAAATACTTGTACTGTTGGATATGTTAATTAATTAGCAGTTAATGTTAATTTAATTTATATACTTGTGTTGATTCTAAATAAATAAATAAAGCAAATTATTGACAAAAGTGGCTATTGAATGAACCGAATTTAGAATGAAAATTGGCTTTATCGAAACCACAAACAGTAAGGATTTGGCCCTTATTACGTAAAACAAGCATTAAAAAGATGTATCCCGTATTTTATTGCAACTGCATTATGTAGATATACCTATATATAGTTTCGTGGAAACTAGTCCTCATTAGGACGCTTATAAATATGCACTGAACCACGTGGTCGAAATCTGTTCCTCTTTTACCTATTTGATAGATCTGTACCCTATGTACTTAGGTATTAGGCATGTACGAGTAGTAATTATTGTTTATTCTATAACACAGAAAATAGAAGGTTAACTGCATAGTCATCTACTGAACTGTTCTAAAACGTTTGATTGACAACTTATACTGTTTGTTACTTGGGATGCAACTTTCGTTTCTAATTCATAAAGCCAGTCACTTTGTTTGTTTGATTAGTCGTATCGGAAGTGTTCGAGTGTTCGCTATATCCAATGTCATCTCGTTTCTCTATAGTATGTTGTCCCTGAATCGTGGAATTGCATTATTGTATCTTTGCTCTATTTATAGTTGTCAGTTTACTTGTGTTATATCATATGCGCTCATACGCGACGCGTTCAGTCTGCTTAGAGTCATTTTGCAACTTGTATTACAGTATAAGATTGAATATACATACAAAGATTTAAACGGAATTTGGTAAATATTGAGAAGAATATCCAAGCAACCTGTTTTGAGAATTAGCGCAGGCAGGAAATATAGATTTCAACCCGTGTACGTAATTAAACATGACTGAGATATAGAAAATCGGAAATCCCAGAAATCTAGCCAGCATTCCAATCTTATTTGGGTGACAAAAGGCACAAATGGGCTTGCGATGAGCTTGAGGTCACAGACTAGTAATAAGAAATTCCTGTCTATAGGGATGTTTCTCCGCGTTACCAATAATATTACATTTGGCCACAATTTGGGCCTTGCAAAATAGATGTAGCTTCATGACTTTACTTTATGAACAGTTCTTATCTAAAACACGAAAAAGCTACCAATAGCTTTATTCGTGCGCGTGCGCTTAAGCAGGGCTCACATATTCGTGAAATTTAGGGGCTTTAAATTTCACTGGACGATAACAAAAAGTTTTTATGGAACCCTTTACAAATTTGTAAACTGATAGCACCGTGAATTTTAAATACATTCGGAGTACATACAAATGAGAGAGCTGGTAATTAATTGCTTTGTTAGCAGCAGTACAAAGTGATTTTTTAAAAAGGCAATAACGATTTGAAACGAGAAATGGGTTGATTATGTTCCGCATATTCACTACACTAGTGTAGAAATAGCTCACATCTAAGTACTTAAATGGATTTAAAAATACAAAAGCCTTCTTGCAATAACATGTCAGTTTGAATGACGAAAACTGTCCTTTGCCAAATGTATCGTAAGTTTAGATAAAAGTGAAGAAAAATGAAAGACATTAAAAAGCGTGAAACTGTAACTGCTACTGAGACAGTATTTTTCTGACAGAGTGAATGAAGATAAGGTTTGTGTCGACGCGTGCAAAATGTCGTGCTAATTTTCGTTTTTCTTAACCCCACATTGAAAGACTATCTGGATAATGAGGCTAAAAGTGATGAAAGTTTGGAATCTGTGCATCTTTGTCTTTGTGCATATGCTGTCACGACATAAACAGAAACCACAACATATTCATAATAATAAATGAATTCAGTTCACATCTTATGCCAGTCCTTCAACTGTGAACCGTGCCGTGTGAAAAGAAAAGCCATTATTGCTCAAATCAGAAGATAAGTACAGTAGTAGTTATTCAGTCTCCAAAACTGATACTTGACCAGTCTAAGTCAGGAAGTCGTATGACTTTGAATTTGTGATCAGCTTCAAACGATACTAGCTCGGTAAATGAATTTATCCAATATCCCACTTCTGTTTGTAACGATGTGTTTAAAGAAATGGATAAATGCAAAATAACTGAACTGATACACTACAGTTTAAATGAATAAAATTTAGTATCACATAGAAAGAATCAGCAAATGAATGAGAGAAGGAGGTACAAATGCATTGCACATCTATCTGGTTAGACTGAAGTGCTTTCTGTTTTCATTTTAATGTAATAATTGCCAAGCTAGACTTCTCATGAAGTGTTGAATTTAATTCTCATAAATTGGCAGTAGTAACAGTAGTGGTGAGCTTTGTGTGACTTGTTACATATTTACCACCAGTGATGACAGATTTGTTTACGCATTGATAAGCCCAAGCCCATTGCCACTGAAATATTAATATAGACAGGTATTTTTGCAAGAGAGCAGAAAGTTGCCTTCGGTTCCAATTTTGTACAGCAGTTTAAGTAAGGAATGTTTACTAGGAGTGTAGCTAAGCAAATGTTAATTCAAATCACAAATCTAAAATTGTAATACTTCAGACTTGTTTGCTTTCACTGTGAATAGTCTCACTAAGCCCCATCGTACTACGTCTTTAGTGTTGGTGTACTTCGCGTAAACTTATAGGCTAAAAAGGAGACTGGAATGGAATCCAGATCCCAGTCTTAGTTGTATAAGCTATTCAATCATTCGACTGCGGCAACTATGGCGCTCATAATAAGTACTTACTTGAACTTGGCTTTCAAACATTGGCACCTGTGTGAAAAGCAGCTCTCAATGAATGCGATGACGCTTGTTATTTATCAGAAGTTCAAATAATTATGGACAATTTATCTACAAGATTGCAATTTACAATGACCACGGGAATGGGAAATACATACATACGTACATATACATTATGTATAGTTTCGTCCTGAAAATGAAGTACCTATTTAAGTTCCAGACATTTCTAAATAAACTTCGCCTTCCAATTTCAACCTTTTGAGGAATTAAATTATGCACTGAATCATTGTTGAGTTGAGCTTGCTGTAAAGAGGGTTGCCATGAAAAGTGCCGGCAGTCATGTCTGATTGTCAACTTTCCCCGTTAATATAACTTTTCGGTGTAGGTACAGTACTTGTCATTATTAGTAAGTGAAATGAAACTGTTTTAAGTGAAAGTTCTAGTCTGTATCGAGGGAAGCTGACACGATTTAAGGCTTTAGCTAAGGTTAGATTTTACCCGACAGATTCAAACTTGATTAGCTCTCAAGAAATTCCATGGTAGGAGTGGAAGGATTTACACAGTGCTTACAAAAGAGCACCTACGACATATTGCTGACAGTGGAATAGAAAAACAGCCAAAACAGGTAATGGTAGATATGGGTAGTTTTTAAGAAGATTTATTTCTTTGATAGTAAGGTTTAGTTATCTTTTGAGGGAGAAACAAGCGTTACAACTTGATATTAGCATTTCAGATAGCTACCGACAACATCGATCAGTTCCTTTTGCTTTGCTTGCTTCATCCTTTCATCGAGCAGAAAGAATTTGAAAAACAGCTTTTGAGCAGAAGCTACTGTTGCACAACGGCTTTAATTTTACCGGTGCCTATGACTGCTTTTTGTGATAAACGTGAAACAAATGTCTGAGCTTTCCGATACCGCACAATGTTTGAACAGTGTGTTGGACTGATGAATAATATGATGTTAAATTCAATTGAATTTTCATCATCGTTCGCTACTCGTGAGACGTATGAATCTTATCAATTTATCATGTTATGTACCGGTAGAGAAAATTTGTCCATGTAAATTTGTAGTTGAACCTTGACAAATCAGGGACAATGCATTGTTTTCGCATGTCTTTCACTTAACGGTAGTAAAATAAAAACTGAAATGTAGTAAGTGTTTATCGTAATACGAGTGCTTATTACGGAGGGTGAGCTGAGAAAAATGAAGTAAGACTAGTAGAAAAATTGTGCTGCTGTGATATCTCTATCCCCTTTCAACCCAACTGGGCTACACTGATCATCACCGAAAGCTAGAAAAGGGTTAGGAAGCGTGCCTAAAGTTACAAATCTTTAAAAAATAAATTTGAGTTTATCCAATTTAGCTAAAGTTGTAAAAGTATTCAAGTAACATACTACCTGTATGTAATTCGATATTTAATCGCGACATAACATAATCGGATAATTAGTCATCGTGCCTTTGCACACAACCATGATGAAGCATGCACACATGCATATTCATGCAATTGAATTCAATATAGGACAGTGCATCATGAAAAATAGTTATATTATGTTTTAATGAAAAGTTTTACCTTTGTATGGCACGTTCCGCTTGTAGTAATTTGGACGTTTAATTCACGTTAGTTAAACATACTCTCACTCTACTGTTTGAACTAGATATGAAAAGAGTTGAGTGAGTCGAGTCTATTGGAATATTTATGATTAACTTGTGGAATTATATAAGAAGTGGCATACGGTGAGTTTTTGCAATTTTTAAGAAAAAACTTGTCTACTTTAGTAACGCCTTTGTTTGTATGTACACATTGTAGTATAAGCTAGACTCATCCTGTTGCCTGTTTTCCTCCTCACTCATTTACAGTATTACAGTAAGCGGAGGATGGATTGAGTGCTATTAGTAAAACTTATCTTATAGGTAATTATACTGCAAATAAAATGATAATTGGGCATTTCAAATGTCCAGTTGAAAAATGAGTAAAGTTTCCCGGCATACCAAAGAGTCAAAGACAACTTATGCATGCAAGTGTATTGCAACTTCTGTGTTTTTACGTAAACTGATAAAAGAATCAAAGAATGGGTTTTTGAAGTAGAGTAACATTAACTCGGAGAGGAAAGATGGATACACATACCTAAGCCGAACTTTATTAATCAGTCATGCTTTCATAGCATGTGAAAGAATATCGGTTGCCGAATGATCAATATTAATATTTATCATTAGTTTTGCATATTCCAATATTTAATGTTTAGTCATATTCTTGATAAAAGACCAGAATCACCAGCAGTAGAAATTCACTTTTTCGAGAGAGTGGCTCCGGCTCCAGGTAGATGCTTCGAATTTTACGTTATCATTTTCCTTTCTTTCAAGCATATACTTATCTAGGTAAAAGAGTTTACACTGCTAACGAAACAGCATAAGTTTGATATTTTTTACTACTACAGCTGTTACAAATGTTCTGCAATTTTTAAATTTTTAGGACCTTTTATTGAAAATCTTCACGTGAGCGTGATTCGGACAAAGGATTTTAATTGAAAGCTAATACAGCGCGGACCTCAGAACTATACAGATTATGGAGAGCGGTGATAAAGATATGGAAGGAAGGGGGGAAATGTCATCCCATGGCATACACTCCGCAGGGGCGAATGGAGTAACAGGAAAGCGTGCTAGCATGTCTGCAAGGAAGGCTAGCTTCTTTATTGGGGATACGGAAGGAAATCGACTGCCAGTTAAGGTACGCGTTAAGCAAGCCTAGCGTGCGTGTCATTTAACATTTAACAGAATCGCACGAAAAGAATAAGATTTTAGGAATACTACAATAACAATACTTGATGGTTTTTCTGTGGGTTAGATAGTTGGCCCAGATGAGCAAGAGATTCCAGCAGATGAAATCATTGTACCCCCAGATGGAGGTTATGGCTATGTGAGTGAATTTATGTTCAACAGTCCTCCAAAATATGCGAACGCGAACAGAATTATTAACATTTCCAACTACAACTTTCCGTACGCATTTTACATAGGTAATTGTGCTAGCAGCATTTTTTTCCAATGTCGTGGTGGATGGGATCGTATTCTCATTTGGAAGCCTTAAAGACAGCATTACAAATGCTGGGAATATCGGCGGAAAAGATATTACGACGGTCGTGCCATGGATAGGAAGTCTTCTAACCGGTTCGTTTTTATATTTTTCCATTCATAATTCAAGTAATTTGCTCAATCAGAAATGTTGATTCGGGATAGAGAGTTTCTGTTTTAATCCAGTCATTCATTTCACCCCTAGGTTTCTATTTGCTGGCAGGCCCCTTCGTTTCCGCCATAGCAAATCGATATGGATTCCGTACCGTGGCGGTCTTGGGAAGCTGCTTGGCGTCTGGAGCATTTATATTATCTTGGTATTTAAATAGAACTGGAGTGCCTAATATAACAACACTTGTTGTTTTCTACGGCATTATTGGAGGCACTGGTTTCAGCTGTATGTACGTCCCAGCTGTAATCGCAGTAGGCTTTTACTTTGAGAAGAAACGCGCACTAGCCACAGGGATTGCGATTTGTGGATCGGGAATTGGAAATTTCCTCTTTCCTCCTCTTATATCATGGTTTATTGAGAAGTTTGAGTGGCAGGGGGCAATTTGTACGTTAGGCATCATCGTCCTAGTTTGCGCAGCACTTGGACTTCTATATCGTCCACTGAAACCAAAAAAACCTGCACGAAGAGCCAGTTTAGCTAATTCTGGAGGCGGAGGAACTCCTGAAGGAACTCCACTTCTTATGAGAATTAAAAGAGCTAGAGAGATGATTAAATGGGATTCTGTAAATAGTTTCGTTTCTAATCGTGAGTCTATGACAGACATTCAAAAAGGAAATAGAAAGCTTTCCACAGCTTCCTTGAAGGGTGCCACTCCAATTCCCATACCAGTGGGCGGGGGAATGCGTGCCAAGAGAATGTCCGTTCCTACTATGCTTACGAGCTCAGGAGAGTCTCCAAGCTTTCCACAGGCTGCCGGAGTTCTTGTCAATGTGCCAAACAAGGCAATTTCTCTCAAGGCCAAAAGCTTTGTTGGCCTACCTGATTTGCATGAAATTGAAGAGGAACATACTTCGGATGATGCAGGAAGTAGAGAAAATAGCATCGGTCCTCAAAAAACCTCCGGTGCCGAAGAGACAGTCGAAAGTAAAGAAACTTCCAACCTCATGGAAATCAGAAATGCTTCCATTGTTACGTCAAGAATAGGAAATTCCATGTTACTGATTGATGAAATGACAAACTCCAGGATTATTCGAGTTGCAAGTAAAGTGACACTGAACAAACCGTTGTACCGAGATGATATCTTTTACAGTGGCAGTCTTCTCAGAATTCCAGATTACGCTAACAATGTAAGATTACAATTTAGTTTTAGTTTCGTAGTAATAAATAACAGAGTTTAATTGGTGTAAGTTCTCAAACCACCTACATGTCTACGTTCACATATAACTAAATCTAAAAGGTGATGACAAGTACGGAATGGACTGCAGCAGTAGCCAGACCAACCGAAGAAGAGGAGGAACCGGTGAAGAAAAAGTCGAAATGCTTTGGTTCGTGCGAAGTTGTTAAGAAAATGCTGGACTTTTCACTTCTGCAGTCACCTACTTTCCTCGTATTTTGTGTAAGCGGAATGTTCAGCATGCTTGGTCTCTTTGTAAGTCTTTGCATTACCTAACTTACCAAACATAAATACTCAATTTTTCCTTTTCAATACCAAAAAATTCCTAAGCTAAACCCAGAATAACATGCATTTTTTAAATTTTTATCTCCAGGTACCATTTATATTTTTAATGGATCAAGCATTTCAAGTTCTCAACGAAGCCGAATCGGAGGTCGCCGGTGCTGATGATGAACCTTTGCAGAAGTCATCGCTTACTTACCTAATTTCCCTCATTGGAGCTGCAAACACTGTTGGGTTAGACTGCTACTTTTATTGCAATATTCAAATTCAAACTGATTTACTGTATTCAAGTTTCAAGTATGCATTAATCCATGACTCTTTATGTTAAAAAATACTACAAACTACATAGGCGAATTCTCTCGGGGTGGATTGCTGACCGCCCATTTGTCAACGCATTAGTTCTGAACAATGGAGCAGTAACTATTATGGGACTGGCTACCTTAGTAGTTCCTCTTCTTTCATCCACTTTCCAGTTCATTATTTTCTCTTGCGTATTCGGAATTTCCATGGGTGAGATATGATAGTTCTCTTTCATTGGTCAATCCTAACTGGAAAATCACATTTTTCTTTTAATTTGTTTTAAATCTTTTCTTAGCGTGCTTTGCTTCACTGAGGTCGATATTAGTGGTGGAGCTGCTAGGACTTGCAAAGTTAACAAATGCTTTTGGGCTCCTACTATTATTTCAAGGTATTGCGTCAATGGTTGGTCCTCCCCTTGCTGGTAAAATTGCTGAATGGAACGGTGGTAGATTTGAAGCGGCATTTTACACTGCTGGAGCATTCATAATTATTTCAGCGGTTATGTGTTTTCCGCTTAACAGACTTAACCAGTGGGAGAAAAGTAGAAATAAAGATGCTGAGGAAGCTTCTCAGCAGCACACGTAATTAGAATATAAAAACCCTGTTGATGTTGATGTACTATGTTTACCAGTAGCGTATTGTACCATAACTTAACTATAACTAATGTTATTTTGGTAAAGTAGTTCAATTGACATTTGTGAGTAAAGAATGTAGTAGTAAATGTGCAGTAAATTAGTTCGTTAGCAAACGTTAGGAAACAAGTATGCGTACGGGCAAAATATTTTTCTACATTCCTGTGTCGTATTAAGTTATTGTCAGATGCATATTGCATAGGGCTCTACCTATATTTTATTTATTAAACGCATCTCTATTAGAATATTGTTGAATTGTAGACATTTGTTTAAAATTATAGTTTTTAGTGGTCCAAGGTCGCCAATAAAATCTAAATCTTCTAATCTAAATGTCGAGTTTTTAGGGATCTTCAATTTGGAAAGAAACCTTATTTTTCTCGCGAGTATAGCCATATTTATAAACCATATAAGCATAAATACCATATTTTCTTTAACTTTTAATTTATATTTGTGAGTATCCGTAGGATGTGAGCGCAATAAGTCTGCGATAAAAGCGAATGCTGACGATGATGATGGATGCTGCTGTTGGATTTCGATAGACTTTTTGACATGACATGTCATGTCAGCTAGTTGCTAGCCCAGCTGCAGCTGTCATACATCATAGACAAAAAATACTCATAAATCCTGTAGTAAAAGCATTTTACTCATAAAAAGCTCTTTTTTTCTACGCAACATACAAGGCGAGTGTAGGTAGGCATGTAACAAAGCGAATTTCGGCTGCATGAGTGATGAGCGCGAGGCAGCGCGCTCTATAAAGCACATGCATCATGCATACCATATTCATATTCCCATAATCCCAATTGTCTATCTCTTCCACCTGTTATGAACATGTGTGCTAGCAAAAGCAAACGCTAGTGCTCGTGGTGTTTTTCAGCGGAAAGATTTTTATAGCTGAAGTTCGTTTTCATTGCAATAATTTTTTGTAGCAATCAGTTACTGTTTAAAATTACCTATGTAAAAGAAGTCAGTTACATTTTCCGAATTCGAATATTACTGTCATTGTCAGTAGTAGGCTGCAGGAGTATATTTTGCAGGTTGTTGAGTCTGTTGTAGCTGGTTATCGTTTTTAAGTTCACGTGTCAACGTGTTTGGTGACTAAAATGTTATACTTAATTGGCCTGGGATTAGGAGATCCCACAGATATTACCGTGAAGGGCCTAGATATAATAAAAAAGTGCGAGCATGTGTACTTGGAAGCATATACATCTGTTTTAAGTGCTGGCTCGGAGGAATTGGTAAGTTCATATCAGTGCTCTTTCGGAAGCATTGGTTCATATTCAAAATACGAATTATGATTACGAAGACATTCAAATACATATTTCAAATTCAACATAATAGTAAATATAGAACTATAGTTTACAAAAACTAATGAATTGCCATTGCATTGATAAATTGGCAAAAATTGATGCTATTGTACTTTCGGGCCGAAAGTTTCGGCCCTTTGAAAAACTCATTTCAGCTTCAGCAAATATTTTTTGGTTTTGTATTGCATAATTCAGTCTCATTAATTTATTAAGTTTGTTTGCTTCCACAGTCTAAGTTCTACGGGAAAGAAATAGTTGTTGCAGATCGCGAAATGGTCGAGCAGGGTGCGGACGACATTTTAAAACAAGCAACGACAGCAAATGTCGCCTTTTTGGTCGTTGGAGATCCTTTTGGTGCAACTACTCACACTGACCTTGTTTTACGAGCGAAGACTTTAAATGTACCTGTACAAGTGGTTCATAACGCATCAATTCTCAATGCCATTGGATCTTGTGGACTTCAGGTACTGCTACTGAATAAAGTGTAATTTCAAACAACTTTATGCACACAGTCTGAGGTTTTCAAGAAGGAATAATAATAAGTACACTATTTGTTATATTGTTATAATATTTACAATTGTTTTTCCAATATACAGCTATATAGCTTCGGCGAAACGGTATCTATTCCCTATTGGACAGAAACCTGGGAACCGGACAGTTTTTTCCAAAAAATTTGCGACAACAAATGTCGGGGTCTTCATACATTGTGTTTATTAGGTAAGGACGCAAGTATGCAACGTTTTTAACTTATTTAAATGAGAATATAAATTCTTGTAATACTATTCGATTTTGGTAAAGATATCAAAGTTAAAGAGCCAAATTTGGAGAGCATGATGAAAGGAAAAATCAAATACGACCCTCCACGGTTTATGAGCGCATCACAAGCTGCAGACCAACTTGTTAAAATTATCGATAGGACTACTAACAACGGTGATTTTTTTCTTTACACAAACTAAAACTAAAAATTTGTCAGCGGACGGAGACGACTTTTGACTTTGGAAAAGAGATGATAAATTCTCGGGATTTTTTTTGTTCAGATATCTTGACCAGAGCCGATAAAGTTGTCGCTGTAGCTAGAATTGGCTCGCCAACACAGAAAATTATTTCGTGTACTTTAGAAAGTTTGGTCGCTGTGGATTTGGGAGAGCCGTTGCACTCGTTAATAATTTGTGGTAAAATGCATCCTCTGGAAGAAGACTTCTTAGCAGCATTTTCGACCAACTGATATTCATGAAATAAAAAAACAATATACTTATAATATATAACTTGTTATTTCATTGAATAATTGCGTTTATTTTTTTAATATTCCAGTCCAAATTCGAAATATTACTTGGTTTGGTTGCCTTTACATGATGAGGATTATATACATGCATTGTTCATAATTCTATATGTGCTGTACAATACAATGTATTTTATATATTATGTAGTTCTCATAAATTACTTGCGTTGCTTCAGGTTAAAAATTGATCTCACTATCGGCTTAACTCGATCAAGGATGTTTCGATCGACTGACACTGACACTATAAAATAATTCAACTACAAATTAAAATTCTATCCGCAGCACGCTATCCTAAAATAAACGTTCACTCAAACCAAACCATGATCTTCAATCCGAGCGGCTATAAATTAGAAACAAATAACAATAAGGGACAATCATTTTCATTGCCTTATGGTATGGTATATGTATATATAGTTTTTTTTCTTTTACAATCTAAATTTCTATGCAAAATCCTTCTAACTTTATCGTTCAATCATTCTTAACCTGTTCGCCTATCATGTACTTGCACCATTTACATTATTTACAGTCTGGCTCCTTACAAACTATGACTTACGATATACACAAAATCAATCAGATAATCTACACATGCAATCAATAACATAATAGGTAATAACAAAAAATAAATGTACGGTATAGCAAATCTGTAATAATTCTGAAGTTCTAACTTTCATCATTTACAAGATTCGTATCAAATATGATTAGAACTCGCGGAACAACAAATTTTTCATAATTTTTGACAACCCCTTAGAATAAAAAGTAGTTAGAACTACACACATTATTTTATACACAATAATGTAATTTATCACACGTATATGGAGTGAAGTGGTAATAGCTCTTATATCCATCATTTAGAGTTAACCCATCTTTTGAAAACACTGAAGTGAAAAGTTTGATAAATTTGGGAGTGGCTGAGTTTAGTTCTGACAATTAACACCCCTCACATAATATCTAAATTTATATACCATCCTAACCACAATGAAACTGATTAAAGATTTTCTTTGCGAACTGTTAAAGTTGTTTCTCTACATCTAAATGTAGTGCGCAACCGTTAATTTTTTCTTTGACATAGTCGTTAGGAATAAGTATTTGTTTCAAGTTCTACAATTGCTGAAGATACAAAGGCGAAATATTCGTATTTTCATTTTTGTTCTAAGAGGTAGACCACCTCAGGTAGAACTGCTGTCAGTTCGATATTCTGTGCTTATTCTCAGTGCATTCAGATCCGCTCATATTATGCAGTTTTTCTGACTAAAGCATCAATCACGTAAATAGTGGGAAAGGAGAGACCAAGAAAATATGACATTATCATGGTTTTCACCACAATATGCCAAAATATATACATACATATGTAGATACAGACGCACATAAAAATGTCTATTTTCAGTGCAATGACTTTGGGTTTTAAGGATAAATAGAGTCTTGCTGTTTTACTGTTGAGTTAAGTAAAGCCACAGCTACAGCAAATTGCTTACCTACTTACAAAAATGCTCTTCTTTCTTCTTGTGCCAAAAAGTAAACCAATTTTAAAATGCATACGTAAACACATTTTTCGTAATTAAATCCGTTCATTGACAATAATATTGACCACAGCGGAGTTTACTTATTAGTAATTCTTGATTATGCTTTATAAGCTTTAAAAAACTATTGTGTAAGAAATGACAAGGTTTATTGCTGGGATCCGGCTGTATTAGTAAATTTTTGCAGTCTTCGTTTCCTAATTTCATCTTGCTCCGTCGGATTGATACTAGAGGAGCCAGTAGCTGCTGCTCCTGATACTAATGATGATTCAGGTGAATTATTATTACTATTACTACTACTACTAGGTCCCGGAGTTGCTTCAGGTAATGACTTGTCCATTCTTCCAGGATCCCCTGCAGCAGTGTTAGTGTTACTGCTTGGTTTGTCAAACAAAGAACTACTAACGCTTTGGGTGTTCGAACTTGATGACGTAGATGGTTTTGGGACATTTTCTTTAGGTTCTGTGCTTGATGATCTAGATGAACTAGAATTGAAATATAATGCACAACAATTGAAATTATAATCCTTGTTCTCACGGCTCATATAAAGTACGAAACTGAATGACACATGTACTAGTACATACTTGACTCTATCTGCCACTGTAGCGTATTGCTGCATTTGAACAACAGCCGAATCCAATAGAATCTGGACGTTTCTTAAGCACTGAAGTCTTGCTTCGATATTTTCTCTCATATTCCCTTCCATTCTTTTAAGTTCCTCATCCGTGAGGCCTGTGGTTTGCAGTAATGGAGGCGGTGGAGGTACTAATATAGAATTCATTAATTAGATATTAGAAACTAGCGCAATTAGACTTGATTACCAAATACACAAACGGTTATATATATTTATCTGACAGTTTACCCTACCCATTGGTATGTAAGGCATTGGGGGGACAGGAAATGAGAACTGATTGCCTCCTCCTACGTTTCCAGCAGCAGTAGCAGCGGGAGCAAAGAAACCAAAAGGTGGTACGGTGAATTGTTGCGGGCGAACTCCTTCCCCAGCTTGATTTGCATTGGCATTTGTAGGCTCCTGAGTACCTCTTGTATCGTTAGCGCCGCCAGCAGCATTGCCCCCTGCTTGACCTTGATTTTCAGCATCTAATATTAGCAAATCATGAGAATTGTATTTATTCATGAGAGTCATAGAATAAATATATTTTAAAATCTAACTATCTAACTTACTGGGAGCCGGTGGTTGCTGTTGTGGTGGCCACCCAGGAATATTTCCCCATGCGAAAGGTTGTGCTTGCTGTTGGACTGGAAATGCTTGAGGTTGTCCAAAAGCAGCTTGAAATTGATTGAATCCAAAGTTTCGTGCAGCTGCAGCACCAGCTCTGCCGGGCACACCGTTGTTTTGTACATTTCCTGCTCCGGGAAAGACCTATAGGATGTAAACAATTCAGTCATAAAGCATTACACTCAACAAAGGTTCACGATACTATATTTCTAATCACTTTTTCATTTACCTTAAAGCTAGGTACGTTGGTCTAAGAGCAAAAAGTGGGAGCGTGTATATCCTAACCATAATCATGACGAACAAAATATACAGAACTACTTTGACGAACCCTAATTAATAAAAAATATAGCATTATAATGTTGGACATTTTTTGTTTTTTACAGCAATTATTTGGAAAAAATAAAACCTTTAACGAATTACCTATGATAACTTCTGTATGAAGAACGAACACTGCTTTATTCTCCCAGGGTGTTTCATTTTGCATGTCGATCACATGGAAGATATATTTAGCAAGTGTATTTAGTACAATGGTTGTCAATACGGCGTACTCAAAGCCAAACACTAATTGCACTGATGCACCTTTCGTCACTGTTGAGTGATATGCAGCATTCACGAAATATAGATCAGCGATTAGAAGCAGAGACAACAGACCTAAATTACAAATTAAAATAAGATCAGCTAATACAATTATAGGTCATATGTAGCTATATATCTAGCTAGTCTACACGACTGCGTTTTCGTGTCGATCAATCAGTCCTCCACGCTGATACAATTTGCAGCTTCTAGTGCACCACCAAGGAAGGGGTATAATAATGATATATATGTTCATTGAATAAATTTTATTTAGTTTTAAAAAACTTACTTAGGACTCGAACATGAAATACCCAAGTGATTACAGGACTTCTTTCCATCTGTAATTAAAGAATTTCAGGTTAATTGATTTATGAAACAGATTATGTAATAATCGATACATATTTTTAAATTAAATAATACTTGTTATCCTACATAGTCAACTCGTTCTTCCGCAAGCCAGTGAAATGATTTGAGAAAAAGCAACAGTGTGAAGAGAGCTAAAAATTTCGGGCTGAAGTCATCTCTAAAAACTGTGAATGCTAAGCAGGTTTCTGTAACAGCATACCACGACCTCTCCACCAAATGCTAAAATACAAAAACATCGTTATCAAAATGATGAATGAAAAAGTACAAAAGTAAAAATAATATAATTAATGCGACGACGCCAACCTCAAACTCAGCTGGCCTTAACTGGCCGAAAAAGAGTTTTCTAAACAGTTTGCCCATCATCACCACAAAGAGAAGGGCCTGGGCATATATTACCTAAAATTACATATATATGAAATATAATACTCAGAAGTTATACTTGAAAAATAAATAACCGTCACATCAATATAATATGTTTTGTTAGCCCAAACTTACGGCCATGCTAGGTTTTGATTTAGTAATGTACACCACAGTTGGGTAAAATTGCTTTTTCTGATAAAATGCATTTCCAACCACCATTGATGTGAGGATAGCACAAAGTACTATCCAAATACTCCAACGAGCCCACCACATTGTTTCAAATCAGCTTTGGATGTTTAAACTTCGAACATAAAAACATAAGAGTATCTTCAAAACGTTTTAACGGACACTTTAAATTGCAGCACAACAATTCCTCCTTCTTCAATCGCAAAGGTTTATCGTTCAGCTTTCCTTTTCCCTTTTGCAATATGCGTACAACTGGAATTTCAAAAATAATCATAACATCATGTAGGTATAATGTAACTGTATGTATGTAGGTATATATAACTGTGCACACGCTACGTTTCGCATACATAATACATGTGTTCTGATTTCTGTGTCATTTTTTGAAAACTATGAAAAGTATATTTAAATTACAATCAATTGTGCAATATATTAAAAACTAAGTGCATATTAAACAATAGTAAGAAAACAATAAGTAGTAATTATCATATCACAATCCACCCAAACCCAAAGTAATAGTTTGTTGGACGACTTTATGCACATGCACAAAACGACAAAATCAAGAATTAGTGGTTTTTGCAGTAACCTTTTTTTCCGTCCTAGATCCGAATTAGGTACAACCAAAGCTAAAATTACAGTTGTTACATAATAATTGCTAAGTCTTTAAAATTTGAATTTAGTTAATCAGTAGCAACAAAAAAAATGAATTCTAAATAAATAATAAACTAATGCCTAACTAAACAAACATCTGCTATATTCCTTAAAATCTACCTACTGTACCAATCGTGTAGACGAGAGAAAGGCATATATAATCGCCGATTTCATACTGAACAAGAAATATAAATAGGTAATTCACAAATCACTGGCGCAACGCAATTCTCCTCTCCTAAATTCTTAAATGATAAAAAAAACTCACATAAACGCTCCAGTCTGGCGTCAGTTGCCAGTTGCCGTCCAAAGAGTTAGCAATTTTAATTTGTCCTTGCCAATTTGCATCTACAATATACGCCGTAACAGCTGATGTCTACAAACATTTAAGGGGAGATTGAATCAGTAGACGTGGACGTGGACACTACTCACTCACACCACGTATTCAGCCAGCTGATTTGATCTAGTCAACGATAACGATTAATAATTAATGAGTGATGACAATCGATCAGGTTATTAATCACTGAACTTTCTACGTACATAACTGTCAGTGTTAGAGTTTTAATTTCTGAATTTTAGCTACTCACTAAACAGCAAAAGCCAACAAGGGGATTTATTTTTTTTTACCGAAACGAACCGCATTGGTCCTCATTTCTTTTTTAATGACAAATTCACACTACTGTATGCTATTGTACGGATCGGATCGTACATTATCCTCAAACTTCCTTTCTTGGTCAATTAAAATGTGGTAATGTTGTAATTCCTGATATCTCGCAACTCACAATTAGCAAAATTAGCATATATAATCTCAATTCCTCTAGTAAACCATTTCCATTCCTAAAAAACCAAAAAAACGTACGGAACAGTTGAGAGCTGTGGCAGTACAAATACAAACATATAATCACAACAACACAGCCAACATCAGGCACAGGCAGGCAGTAAGACAAGAGTATTAAGTCAAGTCACAGTCTCTTCAGTCAGCTCCTCCGTCTTCAGTTTTACCAGACTGGGTATTTTCTTCAGTTCACAGGTTTCGGCAAAACCCTTTGCCTGCAGTAGTCAGTGCAGTCTGCAGAGATGATATGTTTATCGCTGGTTGGCTGCCGTAGCCGTGAGCTGTGGTGACGGCCACTTACACTCTTTTCCCATTCGGCACTTACATCCTACATATGTATTACTTACCTATGTATTACATTTGGTAAAGGTAAGCAGAGCGATAGTGCCCAGGTTTGTAATACCGCACTGCACATCTTTAAAGCTAGCCATATAGCCAGGGAGAACAAGTAGTTTAGTAGCCTACTTGTGTCCTCCCCCTCCCCTCGCCCTCACCAGTCCCCTCGGAACACTAGAGGATACAATCGTAGCTATGTATTAGTAGTGCTGCTCATTCTCCTTTGCATACGTGTTCTTACTTCTTACTTTGTAATGTACTACTTTACCTTGCACCTTGCGTTGTTCATCGTTTTAACTAAAGTATGGTATGGTACTAACGTGCCTCATTTCTAGCAGCGGAAAGCAGAATGCAATAAATTGTTACGGAATACGGACTTGCAGCAGCATCAGTTGTCAGTAGCCAGTACTAATACTACACTGTGTAGTCTACACAGTAATGCCAATGCGTTGTTCCTTGCTTTCTTTGCGTATCGCATATTGTAATTGTAAAGTAGGATCAGTATGATGGATGACTGTGCTATCGCATGGACATAAAAATTAACATGGTATTTTTTGTTAATTGTCAAATTGTCATTACACGAAATTAAAATTAAAGGTGTTTTCTCTTAAAGAATGTGTCAATGCGAGGACATGAGAAATGAAATGAGAATCCTCTGATTGTTCATATACAGCTTACAGCTAAGATGACAAAGACAAAACAGTAAAATTACATAGTTGTGATTGTGAGTATAAGGAAACTGACACACAATGCTTTTACAACAACTTGATACTTGAATGAGTATGACATTTATTTTTGTATTATATTATAACTATCACGTATCGTATCAAATAAAATATGTACAAAAGGAGATAAGTTAAGTTATTAAATACACGCGCAACCACAAGTGCGTTATATTTCCCTCATAACATTATCAGGGTACAGGAGAAGGAAAGGAGTTCAGTTTGCAGATAGCTTGAAGTTGAATTATGGACTAAATTTGTGGGGAGAAAAGTGATACTTTATGGCTTATCATATCAGTATCAACAAAACAGAGCATTAATACCTGACCTCTATAATTCATTTCCGACATCCGATATTCTCCATACTTTTTTGGGGTATGGTGCTGTATTTTAGTTTATCATTGCTTTCATTATTATATTGAAACTTCGGCTACGATTTGCAAGGACGCCCACGCAAGTATGAAGTAAAGTTGGCAATTTGGCACGAAGTGTACGGGTGTACGTATCAAGATCAAGTCTTTGTTATAGTTGTGTACGTATTTTACTGCTGAAAAGTGCATTTTGGGTGCGCATGCACGTAGGGCTCAAGTCAGCAGGCCTCCATCGGCTCCATCATCATGTTTTGCGTTGCACAATTTGCGTTTCACTACATCGTTTGCTTGTCATGTGGTTGAGGGAAGGGGATTTGGAACGGGTAGCCCAAATGTTCACATAAGAGAATCAGCTGAACTGCAAGGAATGCGAAATATGCGAGTGCAGAGTGCATCCATTTGATCCATTTGCAAATCGAAGGAGATAAAAGATTAGTATTTTGTGCCCGAATTTGCCCCGGATTTAAGAGTGACGAAGAAAGGGGAAAAGTTAGTTTTTTGTTGATAGTTGCTGTGCTGGAAGCTTGGAGTGAACGGGGTAACGTAAGCAAAGGAAAGAAAACAAGTGTGCGTATTGTAAATGAGAGCATGTCTATATGTCGTGTTGTGAGATTTGATTAATTAGATAATTTACGTCGGTGGAAGTAATTGATTGCTTAAAAGTGGTTCGCTTGTCTCTGTTTACTATCACTATCGTTCGGTTGCATGTGGACGATCATGATGGAAGGTTAAGGCCAACGCAACGCTTTTATGTTAGTGGGCTATCGTATCAGCCAGTCAGCAGGAGCAGACTTGGTAAAATGTTGGCCACATAATTTCGCTAACGACTCAATTTCATTCTGTTTTATGACCGTGTAATAAAAGCTATTTCCAAAAAATTATATCTACTTCACGTGTGAGTAGTAAAATTGCTTATAATTGCTTATCCTGTTTTTGGCAAGTGAGTGTGAGGAGAAGAAATGTAAAATTCAATTAGCTGGCATTTCAGTTAAAGGTAATTATTCCGGTCTTGAGAGAGATTGCAGCATTTTTTAATTTTACACTAATTAAACTTTTCTTGTGCCACAATATGTATTGTACATCTATATTCTTACGATTTCTAGTATTTACTTATAGGTACTGGTAGTACTAGTACTGGTATTCGATTGTATGTGAATTTTTAAAAACTCTTTTTACCCAAAATGTATAGTTATTGTTTTGCAATTTCAAAAAGGGATTTTAATTTTTAAAGCTAGCTGTAGTAGTACATAGTGGTACATCGTGAATTCGTGAGCTACAAATTTCTCGCGCTTTTCTTTTCAATTTTTACTTAAATTGGTACATTGGTTAGAAACTGCAATAATCTTTAGTTTTGGCAAGTAATATTAGTAATATTATTTAATGTTAATTGTATCATGTAGAAGAAGGTGTAGCGTGTAATCTTAATCAATGTGCATATATATTGTATGTACAAACATTAAATTACTGTGCAAGTGTAAAATTACTTCACACTACAGTTACCTTACTTGAATGTGGACTATGACATGACTATTGCAGATTCAGGACTCAGGAGTGTTCTATGTAGCTGCTTTGGGAGAGAATAAAACTGAATTTGAGCGGAAGTCTACCTGCATGCTGACTGGTTTTGGTAAAACAAAACGGCAACTCATATAGCCAGCAGTCTTAACAGTAAGAATTATTGAGACAAAAGTTCAATTCAACTTTATTAATTGTTAAAGTTACTAGCCAGTTTCTCACTGACGGTATTTTATATGTTGTTTAGAAGTCAAACAAAAACGAACTTCAAGTTTCTCACACTCTCTTTACTCACGGTAGAATACAGCGGAATACAGATTCCGGGACTTTTTTGGGAGATTTCAGATTTCATACTTTTATTTGTAATTTATATTACATATAAAATACAATACATATTAGTTCGACAAACAGTCAAGGAATTCATTCACAATGCTTTTGAAGGAATACAGGATCCCAATGCCATTTTCGACAGAAGAAGTAAGTATCGTACATTCAGAATTACACTTACTGCTCTCGGTCTGACATGTTCTTCAATACATCAGTTCTGATAACTGTTTTAAATTTAAAACTTTTAATTTGATTGTTTTTCTATTTCAGTATAAAATTGGTCAGTTATACATGATTGCAAAGCATTGTCATGAGCAATCCGAAGCGGGAGAAGGTGTGGAAGTAGTTCACAATGTCCCTCATGAAGATCCTGTGCAGGGGAAAGGGCAGTACACCGAAAAGCGTATTTATCTTAACAGGTAACTAATAATGAATATCAGATCAGTCCTGGTTTGGTTGTTAAAACCTTTGTGATTCTATTATTATATATTATTTTTAAACTACTAAATTAGTTGGTGTTACAGACAGATAATTGAATTCATATTTATTTACCATTACAGTCGTTTGCCCTACTGGCTTCAGTCGATAACTCCAAGGGTTTTTTACATTATTGAGAAAGCCTGGAACTATTATCCTTACACAGAGACTGAGTACACATGCTCCTTCTTGCCAAAGTTTTGTATTTTTATTAAAACAAGATACGAAGATAACAATGGGTCCACCGAAAACGTATGAAATTTACCTTCCTACTTCTGCTTCATGTGATGTTGTATTGGCTATTATGGTAAATTTTGTTTCGATGAAGCCTTTAATAGTTTATGTGAATATTAATTGCAGTGCTTAGGATTGAGTGCAGAGGAGCTTGAAGTTAGAACAGTAGATTACGTTGACATTGCATATGACGAAGTTGCACCAAAGCATTATAAGGAAAATGAGGATCCGAAATTTTTTAAATCAAAGAAAACTAATCGAGGGCCTCTAATGGATGGATGGAGAGATAATCATGATCCTGTTATGTGCTCCTACAAACTAGTCAAAGTTACCTTTGAGGTGTGGGGTCTTCAAACTAAAGTCGAAGATCTTGCTCAAAGGGTATTTGTAGTTATTACTAATTACCTTGCCTATTCACCACCTAAACCAAATATGTCTTAAATTTTAAAGTTTCCATTGCTGGCTTTCAAAATAGGTTATACGAGATATTCTACTTCTTGGACATCGTCAGGCATTTGCATGGATTGATGAGTGGTATGGAATGACACAGGAGCAACTTCGAGAGTATGAGCAGAAAATGCATGAACAAACAAATGAAAAGGTTTTGGCTGGTGCTGCATCTGTAACTGATGCTGAAGAAGCAAAAGTTGTGGATCTTGATAAGGATCTTAAAGAAAAGCTGTTGCTTGAAGATGGTTCTGCTTCTGAGGATGCAAAGGAAGAAAGTAGCTCTTCTCCAAAGGATGACGCCAACGCTAACGCTGCCGCAGGATATGGCAATCCGGTTACGGCAGTAGCGTCAGGAATTAAATCATGGTTGTCGTGGTCTTAAAAATAACGCCAGTGACATAAATTTTTGTTGGGTTCCTTTAGCTTATACTATTTACAGTATAAAGTTGAAGAACATAGTCATATAGCCTCTAGACAGAAGATATTGTTTATAAAATTTAAGTATTCCGTAAAATCGCAACGTTCATTATATCATATACTATGTTATTTAATTTGCTGCGTAAGCTTGTATGTCCTCACTTTCTATTTGATATCGTTCTTATGTATATGATTGCTCTTAACTAGCTAGTATGGCTTCTTTTACAGTTTAATAGACAACATCTTGAAGTAGGTATGTAAGTTGGCAAAACAATTCAAGGTAGTATGCTCTCATGTTATATGTATATAGTTTTAGTATATACAACTAACTTGTTATTATTAGGGTATTTAGCTGAAAATAACTAAGCTGCTAAGTTGTTTATTTGATAAGGGCTATATTTCCATCAGTCACCATCCAAGCCGATACAATGTATTACTATTTAAATTAAATGGTTGTATTACTTACTGTATGTATTAGCTCTGGCCGCTGTAAATGGAGGGAACTGGTCGAGGAAAAAATATTTGTAAGAATATTCGGTTCATATTTTAAAGAGCAAAGCGTATGTATTCATATCACATTATCCCAAATATGCAAGAACAAGATACAGAAGAGCTGGAAGAGTGTCGTACACAGATACAAATTCCATAGAGTAAGATGACGAGCGATAAATAGTCGTATTCACCACTAAATATATCGTCATCTTACTCTATGTACAAATTAAAGGTACATTTAGTAATGTCATTTTGATAGTATTGTAGTACATTAAGTACATAGTTGCTTTTCGCATCGAGTATATTTTGTAACATAACATGTATGGCTACGGATTATAATTGTAAACTTCTTATCAAATGTTTGAATTGTTAGATATTACATGCCCAGTTTACTTAAATCTTTGGAGATGTTTAGGTATATATTTACAATCTATTATAATATGTAGTTTATTAATTTGCAGAAAATATAGAATTGAAAATTTGACTTTAATTCGTGAAAAAAATAAATAAAATACCTATGGCTAACTTTTCGACGCGTTAATTAAAATATAATATCTCTTGTACGTTTACATATGCTATATTGTTACTGCTTACTGATGATTTTTTAAAGTCGAAAGCAAAATATATAACCTATTTAGAGTCTCGCGAAATCATAGAGTACTTATCGTATGCCTTCATAAAATCTTTATTCGCTGAAGTAACTGACTGCGATAACCAGGTATTAGAGTAGCTAACTGATGGATAATTCGCAGATTGGAAATTCCCATAGTGGTCATCCGTTGGAATAATTTGATCTATTTTGTGGTTGTTGTTATTGATATTTGCAAAATCGGTCTCTTCGTAGATAGTGTCAGTTATATGTTTGCCCGATTCCCCGATTGCAATAACGATAGCAGCTACAGCGGCGATAACTCCTGCAACCCCAAGTATGGACAAAGGTACTCCAATGAAAATGCCAGGTATTTGTGAAATGAGTAGCTTGTCAGCCTAAAGAGTTAAAAAATACGAAAGTAATGTTAAAAGTTTTGCTTTTAAAGTTATTTACAGGAAAAAGGTCTGACGAACTCACAGTGCTGCACGGACCACTTCCGATAGGATCTGTTCCATTGCCTTTGTTAAAAATTGAAGAAAGAAAAGAGAAAAAATTACCCCCTCCTGAAGGTTTTGGAATTAAGGATACGAGTCCTGCTATGAATGAAATCACTGCACTAATTAATGAAAAGATGCTGGTTAAAGTGGAGTTTATTGTTGTGGTTAGGTTGCTCAAGGTAGCATTCAGCTTATCTGGTATGCTACTTAGCGTGGAATTGAACTTGATCGGAATAATACTTAGAGTAGAGTTGATTTTGTTAGGAATGGTGCTTAACAGCGAACTGAGTTTCGTTGATATACCGCTTATCGTAGAATTAATCTTTGTCGATATACTGTTTAGCGTAGAATTTATCTTAGCTGGTATACTACACAAAGTAGCATTTAGAAGTGAGATACACTCCTGACCTCGAAAATCGCCCAAATCACTTCTGGACAAGTTTGCGTTTTTGGGTGAATAAATTTCATTTGAATTTCCTACGACGCAACCTAATAATGATATAACAAACGCTGCCACAATAAATGAACTTTTCCAAGATAACATCTTTGCTGAGCTAGTTCACGTATTTACTCTGATATTATGGTTATTGAGCTACTTTTGTCTTTTCCTCTTCGTCTTCCTAGACGGAATGAAAAACAATGAAAATCGGCTTCCTTTCAACATACCAATGAAAAACCCTGCAATTTTCCTGTGCCAAGTAAAGTCGACAAATACCTTTCTGGGTCACCTTTTTTGCTTTCAAATTTTTGCTAGGGGTCTTGACGCACAATAGTACAACGGGTTGGACAAAAGGTGGAAAAAAGAAATTGTCAAACGTTCTAGAATATTTTAGCGATTATTTAGGTACGAAACAAACCATCCATATTCATGTTTACTTTCACTTCGCTAAATTTAACTTTGTTTTTTGATATTCTGCAGTCATCTTTATCTTTACACATTGTGGCAATTTAAGTGATATATGCACTGCAAACGTTACACCATGGCCCAAGCGGAGCTCTCTCATATGTACCTCTAAAGTCTCAATTTCTATTTCCACTGCGTATGCCAATTATTTGTTTAGCTTTAATTGCTAGTTGACTTCACTCTTGTCTTAATTTGCCCCACCCAACTAGCTGCATGAAATTGCTACGCAGGTTAGATGAAATATTAAATTTCTACATAGGGAAAGAGTGTTTGTTCATCATTCAATCATCAAATGTTCGTACTGTTTGTGCTAGCACTAACGGTATAATTAAAGTAGAGTATTATTATGAATAAAATTGGCAACTGAAATTAAGCCAGCAATTAACGACAACTGATTTCCGGTATTATTAATACGCATAACAAGATAATGAAACGCGGAACATTAAACATTAAAGTACTTGAATTTTCATTCTGCATAATAAACTAGTTTTCTGCACAACAAAACAAGTGAACATAACAGGAAAGAATCACGAATACAGTTTTAGTCCTACCGAAAGGGATGGACTTCTCTAATGACTTGCCCATTTATTTATTGGCAAAATATAAGTTGTACCTCATCAGTAATTAATATTGAACCTTCTTAGGTTCCATGGCCTTCATCTTCTTTTAATAGGGATTCGATTCCGCCTTCCTATGCTTGTGTAAGCGTCTTATAGTCTTCAATGTTAATTTCATGAGCCTATAGTCCATGTAGTTATAATGTGCCTTTGCTTGCTCTATTCAGATTTTCAATCACATCTCGTAAGTCGTATACTATTATGTACCTCTACTATTTGTTCTTTGATGGTAAAAACCAAACCTTGCGTTTCACAATAATTCTGTGGATTACCGTACGTAGAAATGATACATGATTATTTGTTGGTTATTAATTAATTTAATATTACAAATGACAATAATAGAGACGAAAAAATAGAGTCGCAAACGTGTCCTAAAAACAACGGAGAGATGGCTTCCATATGAAATCTTAATACCTTTTCTGTATTACTCACTCTTAATGTTCACCGTTTGTTCATTTGTTAATGATATAAGCTGCTTCCGCTTCCTAAACACAGTACAATCAGTTGAGATTCTTCTAAAGAATGTATCGCAGACATGAAAAACAGAAGTGGAAGAAATTGCTGATATACATACCTGAGCCCCTTTTTTACTGTTCTAATAAATAGTTTAAAATTGTTTTAATAGAATTACTTGTCTCATCGCGTCTATTTTTAGCCTCATGAATACATAATTATACAGTTTATGAGCCATCAGAAAAAACCCACAACCTAGGTTCAAATATGTACATGTACCAAAGTGGATGATTTGCATTGCAGCCGTATGGAACGAAACGCAAGAGGAATAAAGAATTTCAATGAGTTTTATCAATTACTACTAAACTACTTGTAACAGTATTTTACTCAATGACTCAAGTGCCTAGCTTGGGCATAGGAGACAATTCTTTGAACGTGTGAAGGTTGCCAGGCTCCTTCTTTTACTGTCCTCTGGTACCCTAAATCTACTCAAATGTATACTCAAAATGGTACTATTGTACTGCGCATTTTTCTAACACGGATCCACGGATTATTCCATCTTAACTGTGTAATGATATTAATGACATGCAAAAGCAACTTTAATTGTGTGAATGCTTTTTTGCTAATGGTCAAAGCATATATCCTACTCGAAAAGCTGCAGTTCCTGGAAAAAGAATAACTTCGTATCGTGCTCAAGTTGGCGAAAGTTGACAGATATGGCAATAATATGGTATTTAGTTTTAAGTTTTTTGTTCAGTCAGACTACAACTATACAAACCAGTGCAGCGCCATGTTATAAAATCATTCTTGAACCTGATGAGGAGGGAAGTGTGCAGGTTTACTGGCACTGTCATTGAAGAATATTATGCGTAAAGGATTCGCTTTATAGCTAGTTTCATAAATGTACTATATTTTAGTAAAATAATAATCCACAGATGGGTATTTATTAGTTACTAAGTTTAAATACAGCTTCTTCGCGTAATCGCATAATCTCATCTAAATTAAATGACTCTTGAGACATCGAGTCTACGTGACATGGAATTTATTCATGACATCATTTGTCAGTCTTATTTTTTAAAAGTGTTCCCTGAATGTAAAAACTAGCATATATATTATATTTAATATTTAACACTTAAATTAAAAATGTATGAATAATGTTCATCACAGAAGTACGGAATAACCCAAAGTTTAAATATATACCTACTAGTTTTTATGGCAAGAGTTTCAGAATAAAATTAAATTATGATCCTGACTCTGGCTACATATTTGTGCCAGAATTGTATTTCTTGTAAACACTGAAATTGGGTTTCTTTCTGCATGATCACTGTATGATTAGAATTACCAGTAGTAGTGGGATTGGAAAATCTTTAGTTCACAATTTCAATCATCCATCTTGCGAGACTTTTTCGCTAATCCCAACAGTCATCAGTCATTAATCAGACTCGAGTTGAATTGAATATTACTATTTGATTTTGCAACTGCACCTTTTTTATAATCATGTCATTAATTAGCGTGTTTTAAATATTAAATACAATGCAATTCTTAAAAACAGTACCAATAAAATTATAAATCATTGTAAAAATGAATTAAAAGACTATTCTTATGTATATTTAATCAGAGCTGGGCGTACCGAAGTCCTTTTTGTACCAAGTACATTGCGGTCCAAGTACAAGTCCGTACTTGGACTTGTACTTTGTACCGCAAAATTTTTAACC
>JAHZND010005389.1:0-10278 GCA_027744115.1 Acrocyrtus sp. NNG-2020
ATTACAATAACTAAATTAAGTAGGTGGGTGTGCGTATTTAAAATTCAAAATTATTTACTCATTGTTTTGGTTCCAGTTGGTCCGCTGAATGGGGAGAAAAGGGATACATTCGTATGGCCAGAAACAAAAACAATCAATGTGGTATTGCTACACTGCCTAGCTATCCAATGGTGTAACGGGCCGAAGGACTGCACTGTGACCTTTCATTCATTGTAAGATCTCTTGTTATGATAATGGAGGGCCCACTCTCTCAACATACATACCTATATTCATCATCAACTAAGCTGCCTTACAATACTATTAACTTTTCTAGTTTTATACAAATGCTTCAGTTAAGTTGTTTAATTAAGTGGTTCGTTATTTTAGTGTTAACCTATTTTTGCATTTTAAAAAGATATATTATTCATATTTCCCATAAAAATTACAAATTCAAACTTAAATCTTATATTTTCAATACGCCATTTATGTATTTGTCAGCATGTATAACGAATACTATTTTATTGCTGCGCTTAGCACTGTTTTTAATCTTTCACTATTCAAGTTTCGCCCTGAAAATAATAAAAAAATGAAATATGTTAATTTTTAGTAAAACCTTGGTAGTATCTTGTAATTATTATTACAAACAATTATCAGTACCGATCAATACAATACGACTGTTCATAGATTGCACTTGGTCATTATTATCTTGAGTCTCATCTTCTATCGAGGTTAATTCATAAGTATTATTAACTCCCTGAATCATAGTAGGTGCTAATGAATTTGAATCAGGCTGGGATAAGTAAACAAGACCCTGCATAAAAAAGAAATAAATGCATTAAGATATTCCTTTGTTACATTGTCACTTTCTAACAACTAAAAATAGATTTCGTTTGTGATTTTCTTTACCTTTAGCCTCCATATTTCTTGCTTATTGCTAGATCCTAGATCATTGTCTTCATCCCACAATATAATCTGAAGAAAATTTTCTAAATCGTGTTTATTTAACGGTGTCGGTAGCTGCAGTGATATTGTTCCTACAGATTGATCTAAATGGCTGGGGGTGAATGAATTTAACTTCTGAGTATCGTCAGAAATCTGTTTCAGTCTGGAAACAGAAATACGCAATACATGTTACTGAAACATAAAAGGTAAAAATAAATACTAGCTTTATAAAAATAAACGTACCTGCTACTTTTCAGGCCATCATATGCCTTTAAGTCTAAGATTTTACTCAGCGATACCCTGGAGAAAATGTTACATTTTACATTATATAATTTTATATTTCAGTGATCCTGAATTATTACCTATCACTTGCAACCCCTAATATATGTACATATTTTATATTGAGAGGTGGCCCTACAACACTTCTGTTGTTTAGTATAAGTTTGCTATTTATTACACTCCGACACTCCCCCAACTGCTCTTTGTACCTAAATAGTCCCACACCATCAAGTCATGTGCCATACGTTTGTTTAGACTAACATGGAAACATCCAATGTTTAAATAGGTAAATTTTATTTTGAAACACTTTGTTCAGGTACATAAAACAGCAAATCTGCCGTTTTTAGCGAAATCCAAGCTCACAAGACAAGGTTGAAGTGTTATAACAGTCTTTGGGTTCCTACCACTAGTGTCACTGTAGATCAAATCAGTTTCCACTTTATATCATCCTTAAACGATGGGCGACCGTGAGCGAGAGAAGGGGGGTCCAAGAAATGACGATTTCATGGTTTGAAACTATTCTGTTTTTCCGTTTCTATTCTAATTATGACTGTGTGGCCTAATCACACTATTTTTACTACTACTTGCTTCGAAATATACACGTAATGTATAGAGCCCTTTTCTTTTTTGCCACCCCAGTTTGTCGAGAAAGTTGAGAAAATCATAGACAGGATCAGTGGACATAAAGGTGTCGAAGGAGTCATTGTTTGCGATAAAGATGGTACGATGTACATTATGCAACTAATACTCAAAGTATCTCTAGCTACACTTACAAAATTCCGTATTTTTGTATGCTACAAACTTAAACTAATTCTTATTACCGACCGTTACAGGAGCAGCAATTGAAACAACGATGGATAACACGAACACTGTCATGTACGCTGAGTGCATCCGTAATATGTGCACTTTGGGAGTTTCTATGATTCGTGATGTCGATCCAACTGATGATTTGACCTTCATTCGAGTCGGCACTAAAAAGTTGGAACTGATGGCGCATATGGGTATAATTTCTTTCTAGGCAGAATACGCCCTCTTCTCTGCTATTTCACATACTACAATCTTTAATTTTATACCTTTCTGATTCGCTGTTCTAGATCCTGACTATTTGGCAATTGTGGTCCAAACCAGAATGAAAGGAAGCAAGAATGTTTAAGAAAGTACTAGATTTGCGTATTCTTGATGGATGACCTACCTGTCTAATAATTTTCCAAAATGAATTAGATAATAGATGGACGATACACTTTTAGCGTCATTTTTATTGGCAGTGTCTTATCAAAATTGTTGTTATTCGAATTCAATATTGATATTTGTAGATTATTTCTATTTTGGCTGATAAAAATCCCACTTGCCCAAACTGAGTCAACTACTGCTTCTTAATTACCATAGTTTATCATTTCGAAGCGCATTGCTTTGTTCGTGTGGTGCTGTCTCAAAGTGTCATGTGTGTAGTACGAACATCACTTCACTTCAGAAATAACTTGATCTATATTTACATTGCAGCATTTAAAATTTGAAATAGATTTACCTGCAATACTCGGTGATTTCCAATTCAGCACAATGGTTTACGGAATGGACACTATCACATACAGTTTGCAGTTCAGTGGGCGACACAAGATCCCGTTTATTCAAAATAATAAAATCGGCCAACGCAACTTGTCTAACTGTTGAGCTAAAGTATCCTTCTTCTGGCTTCTCGTTTAGTTTCTAAAATAGGAAAATAAAAATAATTACGACATGGGAAAATAATAAACATAACATGCAGTAATTGTAGTATAAATATTATAACTGAAACGTAGGAACGTAAACTATTTCAAACTAGTACCTGTAAACCATTCTTAGCATCAATAACAGTCACAATCCCATCTAAATATACATCACTTCCGAGTTCCTTATCTAGCCAAAATATCGACGCCACCGGTCCTACATTAAAGTAATACAAAAATTTCTCATATATCATCCCATCCGCATCCCTGCAAAATTGTAAACTAAGCTTTTCCTTAAACCGTTTTACCAGGGTCAGCCAAACCAGTTGTTTCCAGAAGAATATAATCGAACTTCCCCTTTTTCTTCATCAAATTTTCAATTGCTTTAACTCCATTGTCTCTAAAAACGTCAACGCAAGCAACACACCAATTTAAAATATATAATACTTGCATTGTGATTGTAAAATATCAGAAGTCATTTAAACATTCTGTGAAATAGCGTAGTAATCTTATTCTTAGTTCGATGATCTTAATTACTTGACTGAGCAGCACAGACATCCATTTCGAAGCTCCAACCACTCTTCAAAAAGTTCCCCTTGTGACCCAACGGCAAGGCTTTTCTCCATCGCACTTTCTACATCAAAATAACGAGCCATCGAAAACAATTTTATTTATGCAACTCCACAATTTCATATTTTTATTAATGATTGCTATTATTCAATTATCGTACCTGTCCCAAATTCGTTAAGTATTACAGCTATTTTCTTTTCATTTTGTTCATGTAAAATGTAGTTTAAAAGCGTCGTCTTTCCAGCACCTAATATCCAGTAATTATTGTATTATTATATTATGCCGTTCAATCGTATCAACCGTTAAAGTAGCCAAATGCACTAAACTTTGACTGTTGACCTTATTCAGCCACAGCCATCATTCGCTTACCTAAGTACCCTGTCAATATAGAAACCGGCACAGGGCCAGATCTTTGCGTTTCAGCGTCCCCATCTCCACCACGGTCTTCTCCAGATCCCCCCTCTCCCTCTACAGTCTCTTCTATCACTGGAACAAGCTCGGGCATTTCCTCCTCTTCCCCATCAATGTCCTCTTCCTTCTCACTCACATATCGCTCACTGCTTATCATCTTTTGGCGGATACGGTCAACTACGTCAACTGTCAGCTAACACCTAGAACTAAGTCTCCTCCACAAGTCCTTTATGACACTTCCTTCCGCTGAGGAGAGGTCAGAGGTGAGCCTGAGGAGATAATTAAAATATCTGGAAAAAAGATCTGATCTTCTTCCGAATCTTCCGAACAAAACACAGCAAGCAGGCACTCAAACCTATTTTTGCAACTGAGCTACTGCGAACCGCTGAAAAAACTCAAAGAAATTGGGGGCACAGTGCATTCGCCGCTGCGGATATATTACGGATTTGGAAATGACTTTTTCTCGTCTCGTGTGTAAAAGTGCACTTCCTTTCCTCGCATTTTCTCATGTTTACTTTGTATGCCCGGCGATTACGCCTGCTTTTGTTTAGTTTTATTTTGAGATTGAAGTTGAAAGCTGGAGTCTCAGAAGTTCAAAGTTGGAGCTGGAATGTGTTTCAATATTCTACAATTTATTCTGACATTGGCCAAGTAGTTTGAATAATTTTTAATTAATTAGCTATACAGAATTGGATTTTATATACACAAATTAAAATTATTAATTTGACAGTTTTCGTTACATTTGAAATTGAAATAGCACTGGTGAACCATCACCAGTTGTCAAGTTGAAGGCAGTGTGGATACTTTGTAGTGTGTGAAGGTGTTTTAATTGTTTTAATTTGGTAGAATAGAATCAGCAAGTTTTTGTTTAAATAACAATAAATACCTAAATAAGGACTTTAAAAGTTTGAAATATATTCAATTATGGTAATGGAGATGGTACCAACTTTGGAAGAATCAGTATTGACATCTCTGGAATGGAATGACGAAGAAGTTATAGCTTTGAACGATGCGATGTATGCGGATGGAAGATTTTCACTTCCAATAGGTAAGCGTGTCAATTTTGGTTGGGGTTATCACTTTTTTGAAAATGAAATTATATATTATATTAACTGAAGTCTTGTTTTTCTGTTTAGGTGTAAACAAACACTTCAATATGATTTCCATTGTGAAAAGATTTCAAGCATCAATTAAGAAAAGGGTTGATACGGCTGTTCTGTGGGATAGGCTTAACGAATCTTATGATTTGGCTAGACTAGTAAGTGTATTGGATTTTGAATGAAATACAACCTGTATTAAGTTTTGAAGACTGAACTGATTTTAATTTTTAAAAAAATAATTTAATAATTGTAGGACACTGTGGTGAATTGCCCTTTTCCCAATGACCAAACAGAATTCAGCCTTCCAGAAAACGACTTCAACCAGCTAATTAGAGATAGAAAAAGTCAATCCTCTCAAGAAAAGTTGGTAGATGACGAGTCTAGAGACTCTGGAAGCGGTAAGGATGTAATATTTAGAACTTTCTACGCTATAAAAAGGTGCAACGATTGGTTGCCTTATTATATGTATCTTGGTTAAATAAAACAGCACCATTTTCAGCTGTGTAATTAGTGTATAGTTATTAGTTAATAGTTAATAGTGTAATTAGCTAATTAGCTAATTACACTTATCTAACCTGACAATAATACATTGTGTGGTTGTACTTTAGGTCGCGAAACTCCACCAACATTACCTATTGCCAAGAGAGGGGCATCAATTCAATCTGCACTGTCCTCTAATAAACGTAAATCTTCCTCTATTTCCGAAACGGGATCAGATGGGGGTGGTGGAAATAGTGGAGGACGAAAATCTATATCCAGTGCAAGTTCATCTGGAACAGGTGGCCCTTCAAAACCCAAACGCCGGATTTAGGGACTGATTAATAATTACCTTTTTACCTACCTTTAAAGTATGCGCATATATATATACTTTTATTTTTGTTACAGTGATAGATCTGAATTTAGTTTGATTTGGATTTTGGTAAGAAAAATAATGTTGTCGCTGTCTCTAAACACCATTATTGACAGAAATTAATATAGCTATAGCTGTTTTGTCTGTATTATCCGTCAATACCAGTGGGTGGAGGTATAAGGGAAAGACCCATTTTGGTTGGAGATTATTATTTTGCAAGATAACTTGTACATAATGAAATAGTATCTGTATATAAAGTAATCCTACCCACTTTAATGTCACTGCACATGCAGAGATATAGTTGTTCTACCTAGGTTTTAGGTATAAAGAAATACTTTAATGAGAAACAAGTTTTTAAAATCAAAGCCTGGCCTGCAGCATCAAAATTCAGCTTCAGTTTAAAGCTTAAGCTTATGATGTCCGGAGTCTGCAGAGTGTAATTTCCAAGTAGCAGTATGTAGAATATAAGTACCAAGGTGGTAGAAAAGCTGGTTTATCCCATACATAAAATGAAAGTGATTTTCTATGATAAATATACTTACCTATGTAATCTCTAAATACGTATCTATCTACATACACGGAAGATTTCTTCTAAGGCTTTAAATGAAAAGCTTATAAATTAAAGATTGTAAAATATTTTCATTTTTATTCGTTCGATGTTGTATGCGATTAATGCACTGCCAATATCAATAGTAATAGAGCGATAAATTTGGCAACTTCTTAGTTTAGAAATGTTCGTATTAGGATTTGGCAAACTTAGAACAGTATTTGTGTAATTTTGGTATCTTTGTTCAATGTACTTCCATCAGATTAGAAAATAAAAAACTAACAATTGACGAGTCTCTGCGTATACCTTGTGAAATTATGTTTGTTTGAAAAATTTTAAGAATTGGAACTGTTTTTAGTGCAGTATGTTGCGTTCGACATTTTTGCGCTACAGATTTAACTTCTCTTCATCTTCTCATGTAGCGCTACAGTCATTTTCTACAAATACTTCCAGAGGAAAATATATAAAAGATATTTCTGAGTTAAAGCCGTCTTACGATGTGATTGTCATCGGAGCAGGTTATTGCAAATTTAATTTATTAGAAGTTCATATTGACTCACAATCAAAATCAAGACTTAACGGTGACTGCACCTTAATTACCAGGACACAATGGACTTATTTCGGCAGCATATTTGCAAAAGGCAGGATTTTCAGTATGTGTTCTCGAAAGAAGGGAGGTCATTGGAGGAGCAGCAGTCACAGAAGAAATAGTTCCAGGGTTTAAATTCTCTAGGGCTTCGTATCTTCTAAGTTTATTGCGACCATTCATAATTGACGATCTGAAGTTAAAAGCAAGTTTCATTTATTTTTTTTACTTTCTGCAGACGCATTTTATTTGACAAGATTTTCCAATTTATGCTGGTTGATTTGATAGGAATATGGCTTGAAATTTCACATGCGAGAGCCGTACAGTTCGTACACTCCGATAGCGGAAAATCGGTGGTCAAAATTTCCAGCAAAGTCTTTACTACTCTCAAACAATAATAGGCTTAACAAAGCCGAGATTTCAAAGTTTTCTGCGAAGGATGCTGTTGCTTATGAGAACTATGAAGAGCAAATCGGTAGATTTGTCAAAGCCGTAGTGCACTTACTCGACAACCGCCCCCCGAATCCTGCAATCGGTGGAATTAAACCTTGGAGGTCGTTAATTCCAATCTTAAAGGCTGCCAAGGAACTACAACTTCTAGATATACCGGAGTTTCACGAAATGATGACATTTAATATTAATATTATTATATATTATTATTATTAATATCTATAATATTTAATATAATATTATTTATAAGGTGGAATGGGAGCAGTCAGTTCTGCCATTTGCTCCAGTGCAGTGGAACTTGGCGCTAGTATTTTTACTGGACAGGTTTGAATGAATAGTAACTACTTTTGCTTAAGATCTTTTCGATAGTTAGCACCTCTAAAACATATGAATATTGACTATCTTAAAAATTAAGGAAGTTCGAGAAATAATCTATGAAAATGTGGAGAAACTGGGCATGAAAGCTAATGGTGTAGTTACTCAGGATGGTAAGAAAATTAATGCAAAACTAGCAGTTTTCTCTAATGCAACACCAGACGTCACCTTCAATAAACTCACCATCAAAAAGGAACTTTTCGGAGAGACATTTATGAAATCAATAAACTCCATCGATTATACGTCTCCAGTAACAAAAATCAATGGTATGGTACATTTTTACTATCGTGCTTATAAATTAATTAAATCATTTAGATGCGTTGTACATACATAACCGCTAATACTAACATTGTGATTAATTTATTACCTAATTTGACAAGTTGCTGTGAGTCGTCTGCCTAACTTTACTGCTGATCCAAATCCATCTTCAAACACCGTTCACCATCCACACAAATGTACAATTCATTTGAATTGTGAAACTATCGCTCAGCTAGAGGATGCCTTTCAAGACTGTCGGAATCATAATCATCCGTCGAAGCGTCCTATGATTGAAATGGTTATACCATCAAGTTTAGATCCAACGCTGGCACCAAATGGAGCACATGTTTGCCTTTTCTTTACTCAGTTTACCCCATACTCTCCTTCAAATGGATCATGGGAAGACGCCAGCTTCAAGGAGAAATATGCAGAGGCAGTTTTCAATATTGTGGAGGAGTACGCACCTGGCTTTAAAGAGAGTATCGTTGGTAAAGACATTCTGACACCGGTTGACCTAGAAAAGATATTTGGATTAACTGGTGGGGTAAGTTAATACCATTTGGTTTGAGAACTCATCTCATTAACCACTTAATGTGTTAAGGTGAAAGTTCAAAGAGCTAACATTTTATGCAGAATATTTTTCATGGAGCAATGAACGTTGATCAGTTATACTGGCTTCGACCTATTTTCACCAAGAAGTGTTGGTTCCCAGAAACTCCAGTCAAAGGGTTATATCTTTGTGGGAGTGGAATTCATCCAGGAGGAGGTGTAATGGGATTACCGGGATACATAGCAGCTAAAACATTTATTGAGTCAAAGTCAAAATAGAAACCGAAAATTAACTTGAAATAAAATCCGAATTTTATGTGCTTTGATTTTAATTAATTTAATTCGCATTTTGCAATTTTAATATTTGCTAAACAGGAATACAGAAGGCTGGCTGGGGATTGTTTCATTTCATAATTTAAATATTTAAAGCATAATAACGGTAGGCCATTTCATATTAACATAGGTATCTATATTTTTTAAATACTAAATTCAGAGCACTCCGAATAGAAAAGGCAAAAAGTAAAAGACAGGTTTTTGGGATAATGAAGATTTACCAAAACACCACCATGCAACTCCGTGGTTTTCTTTCCATAAACAGAACTTATGATGATTGCACCAGATAGAAAAATATATCAAATAAATTCTACATAAGGATTAATTTTTTGCATTTACTACATTTTGCATAACAACGTTATAATACATTAGATGGAAGTGAAAGGTACTCTTTTCCGGTTTCGTACTTCTAAGTTGAAAATATGTTTTCAGTTAAAAATGCTTTCGACTAATTTATCTACATATAAACGTCTACTACTTTGCGGTTGCTCCATTTTAATTCTGTTCTATCTCGTTATACACTTTTACGACAACCTCGAAATCGGAACTGGTAATAAATACTTCCGTAACACCTCTAGTAGTTGTAGTTGTGAGGAGAAGCAAAAAATTCGAAACGTTTCCAGTGATGAAGGTCAGGGAGGAAAACCTAATAATGGTAATACATGATACCACTATACTAATACAATATTAAACTGTTGAGATTTGATAACATAGACTGGACTATTTACTAGTATTAATTTATGGAGTTCTAGTAATACATGTAGAATACATTTTGGTTATAGTTACAGGTCAAAATTCAAACGAGACGATTGAAACAACCCCGTTTTTGAAAATGATTCAAGGATTTCCTTGGGACGATGTGATCAAGTCTATTCGAGCTAATAATTTAACCAAGTTCACGAATCTAGGTGCACAGCTCCTTCGGGAGCTGACCCCGTTCTTAACGAAGGAGCCAGTTTCCCCCATCAATGAGACTTGTACACCCCCACCTCTTGGCTACCTGAACTCATCAGCCTGTGAGAAAAGAGCAAAGCCGAGGAAAGTAGGTGTTCTACTGCAGTTAGGTTTTGATGCGGACACCCTGGAAATGCATTTCCATGAGTTGGATGCAGTCGTCGATTACTTTTTCATTCTGGAGTCTATCCGCTCCCATAATATTGGTCTTCAAAAACCATTAATGTGGGAAGCTCTTCAAAAGCAGAGTCGATTTGCAAAGTTTGTACCAAAAGTAATCCACTTCATACTGGACGATTCCGACGTGACGCCCCTTCTACCATCAGTTCGTCACAATGTCCAGTTGAAAAAGAAACACTTTTTTAACATCGAAATATTCCAGGAGCAAACAC
>JAHZND010005390.1:0-10736 GCA_027744115.1 Acrocyrtus sp. NNG-2020
GTGTGCTCCTTCTCTACGCTACCAAACAACAGCATTTTTAGTCCACCTTGCAACTCAACTAAATTATTAATTCTAATAAAGATAACGATTAAAACTGAGCTCTGTCGAGGACCTGAATAAGGGACAGTTAATGGAGTGCGAGGAAATTAAATAGCAGGGCTGTGACCTATTTTAGCTTTCAAGATTAGTGAATTTTTGTATGAGGAGAGAGGAGAGAGGAGAAATATGGCATCAAATATTTCTTGCCAGATTGAGACTTATCAGGTCGTTGAGAGTAGGTTGGACACGAGAGAGGAAGTCAGAGAGGACGAGGACCAATCTAACCTTTGACTCATCTGATAATACATCTTTTTTAAATTCAAACTTTTGTTGTGGGAATGGAGAGCTGCTCTGTGAGGATGAGGCGGCAGTGTAACTAGTGCAAGTGGTGTAGATTGGAGAGGAGATTGAGGGTGCAATAACTTTAAAGAGGCTTTCGAAGAGCAGCTCAGAGTGTGGTCTAGACTAAAAGAGAGGTAGGAGTGTGGTGGAGTGATGACTTTTTTGAGTTTTTTGGCTTCCCAAAAGAAGAGCAGATTGCTAATTTTTGTGTTGACTCAACAATTCGCAGTTTTCTGACAAGTTGGAATCTGGTTTTGAGCTGCTAAAGTAAGAATGGGCGAGCAGGTATTGAGTTAGAGTAAAAGTGTGGTAGCGAACCTTGTCAATGACTTCAGCGATGTGGTCGCTGCTGTGGAGGGAGTCGTCTCCGAGAGGAGAGAAGAGGATGTCCTGGGAAGTGCTGTAGCCGAGCACGAGGAGGGAGTTGTCGTCAGACGCAAGAGTCTCGTCGGAAGTTCTCTTGGAGGAAGATATCGTTCGAGATGGAGCACCGCCGCCAGCCTCACCACCCCCTCCCCCGCTCTGCACCTTTTTGCATGGAATACAGATGTACTCGTAGTCCGGGTGGAGGTCCTTTCGCTGCTGATGCCTCGCCAGGTCCGCCGAAGGATCACAAGTTCCGTGGACGTACCTGTGCAAAGTTGGAGGTAGCAAACAAAAATATTTACCTTTACTCTCTTTGAAGGAGGCAGAGTTAACCTTTAAATATTAGGAAGCTGAGCTTTACTTTTTGCACATGCGACACTGAAGCATGGACTTTTGGGCGACATGTCTGTAGGCCTTGCCGCACATTGGACACGCGAGCCCTTTGTTGCGCTGCTGGTAGCAGGAGTCGCACACGGAGAAGTTGGCGTGCCATCGGGAGCTTGGACCAGATCCTGGAGTCCTTGCGCCGCAGTCAGTGCACTGTCGACAGAGCTAAGGGACAGAATGAGCAAGTTTGCAATCATTTAGCTATTCAGACAAGTGAGACAAACATTTACAAAAAATGAGTAATGAGCTGGCTTCTAACCTTGCATTTCCAACTGTGCTTAGGTATGGAGGCGAGGGCAGGCCTGAGGCAGAAGATGTGGTATGACTTGTCGCAGGTGTCGCAGGAGAGGAGCTTGCCCTCGTCCCCCGGCTGTCTGCACGCCTGGCACATTTTGCAGGCGGGGCACTGCCACCCGGCGCGAATACTGGGATGGTTGTTGATTGCCATGCAGGTGCCGTGGTAGTGGTGGCCACAGTTGCTGCACAGCACGAGGGAGGAAATCTTCCCCGGAGAGTCGCACACCGTGCAGTTCGCCTTGTCCCCGACCAGCGACACTGCCAGGTCCTGGTGAGAGGAGCAGAGCGCCGTTTTGGAGGACGGATCCTGAAATGCGCCGGAAATGGCGACGCAAGGGAGGTGGAATACTGCCCCGCAGTTGGAGGCCTTGCACACGACGCCTGCGCCCAGGTTCCCGCAGTGGAGGCACCTTTGGCTCAGAGACCGGATTAGCTCAATCTCCAGCTTGGAAAATGTGGTTTCGTCCGCAGAGTTGGGCGTCACGCCGTCGCACCAGATAGCACAGCCGTGGTGCACGTACAAGTGGCCGGACTCGAAGATGGAACTGAGCTCGGGCTCCTCGCCGTAGCCGCACACCTCGTCCACGGGCTCGTTCATGCTCTCCAGACTGCTCTGCGAGACCAGCCTTCTGAAAACAGAGCTAAAACTGAGTTACTCAAATTTGGACTCGAACTTTTAGCCTAGCCTCTAAATTAGAACCTATTAACCCATAAATCTAGAGAAATTATGTTAAGCTTACTTCATTTTGACAGATCCCTTCTGCCTCCGGCACGAGAAGCCGGGCTTGTTGGCCTTCTCGCTGTTCGTGTCCTTCTCGGCCTTGCTCTTGACTGCGAGTCCGCTGGAAACCTGGACGGGATCGAAGTTGTCGGGAAGGTCAATCCTGAGGAGGTCCCCCTGTCCGAGGATGCTCCGCTCGCCGAGGTTGCAGAAGGCGCACACCTTGCCCGGCCACTGCTCGGGAAGGAGGGAGAGGTCCTCGTGGAGCTTCTCCAGCGAGGAGGCCACGCTGCTCGTGTCCGACTCGGCAGCATCATCCGTCGGCGACTCGAAACTGATTGCACTCAACTCTCCGATGAGGCTCACTGCGAGGTTGGTGCCGCCAGCGAGCTGCTCACTCTTCTTCCTGTTCGGGATGCCCCTGTTGAGGGACGGTCCCGCGAGTCCGTACACACTCTTCTTGTGACTTAATCCCATTTTGTGTGACTTTGGAAAGGGATTCTCCTTCCTAGGCCTCCCCGGCCCTCTTTTCACGTACGATGGCTTGCCGCTCCCAGGCTGGTTCGGAGGGTGAAGCACTGACAAAAGCTCGTTTCCTCCGACAACACCTCCAGCGCCAGGCTCGTCATCCTGTGGAGTGACTCCCATTCGGACTCAATCGAAATACTTTTAGCTCTACAAACTCTGAGCGCCCCCCACTCCGCTCGTCATCATCGTACTGGAACGGCCCGACTAAACTGCAATCCCAAATTTCCCGAATCTCGCCCAATCACCACCACCACCACCACCACCAACAACAACAACAACAACGACGACGAGCACTTCGACGGCAACAGCGAGCATGAACAATAACTTCGCTTCCTGTCCCTAAACCACAAACAACTTTTAAATCTAGCGAAACAATCTCTGCTGCCAGGAATTAGTGGAACGCTGCTAGTAGCTCAACTCCCTCCCGACTCTGGCTCTGGCCCCAACGAAAATAATAAAAGTCCCTTTTTAGCCAGTTCCCCCCCCAAAATAAAAGAAAAGTGGTAAATTAAGTGTCCGCTGGTTGATGAGAGAATAAGAAATTAACTGGAGTTATGTACAAAGCTAGCTCTCTACACATTTCACGGTAGACGGTAGTTGGCTGCTTGGTTGCTTGCTTTAGTCCTGCTCACTCAAATGTGGTAGAGCTCTTTTTTTGGCTAATGTTGTTCGCTCTTCTTGCCTCCTCTTGTTTTGCCAGTATTCCAGTGCAGCTCAGCTTGAGCTAGCTGCATCGGACTCGGGCTGTGCTCGCTGCACAGCCAACAGTACTCGCCCAGCCTGCTCCTCCTCCCTCTCCAAGGCCCACAGAACAGCGAGGAATAGCCGAGGATGCAAAAAGAGGCCTCTTCTCTCAGCCTCTGTACTGCTCCGCTCTCTTTTTTCCCTGCCTAAAAAACTCTGCCACCAAAAAAAGCTGCTACACTTGGCTCCTCTGCCTGGTCTCTTCTCTGGGCACTGGGAGGAAGCTGCTCAGCAGATCTCTCCTCTTCCCCTCGCCACTGCATTGCTGGGAATGGGCGCCATGTATCTCACTCGCTCGCACAGGCCTCACCACACCACCAAATGGGGAGGATCACCCTAAAAATAGTTCTTCAATTTTGAAAAAAGGAGAAGGAGAGAAGGGAATTTTTTTAAAGCTTTTTTCGTTTTCATGATATGGGGATGAACGGAGAGCTCAGGTGAACGGGGATGAAAAAGTACGCACTTGGATTGGATGCTCCTTTGGTGGGATTTTACACGAGCAGGAATTGAAAAGGAAAAAAAAGAATTGTTTGTGGGCTGCTGCTGCTTCTTCTTCTTCTTCTTGCTCCTGCTGGCGTCCAACAAAAGAGAGAAGGCAACCCTTTTTTTCCTCTGTTTATTATTGTGCTGGGGTTGGAGTGTTGCGAGTAAGCCTTCGGATTAGAGAGATGACGCTTGTTCCCTCTCCTCCGATGCTTGCTTGGACGCTAAACTCAGCGAGCTGACCACTACACCAACAACGACAACAACCAAACTCCTCTCCTTCCACCTAAGCACTACCATGCTCCCACTAATTTCATGCCTGGACCTTGAAAACTGCTAAAACTCGGAAGGTGTGTCCATCCAGAATGCTTGGAGGAGGATGCTTTATGCTACGGAGGAACTCTTGAGGCTGGGGATGAGAATGGAAAATGATGCTAAAGAAGCTTTTTTGCTTTCACCTCTTTCAAATAAAAATGAATGCAAGTCCAATTATGAAATTTCGTTGATGGCTTTTAGCGAGCAGAAATAAAAATCGTTTATTATTCAAGTACCATTTTTTCATTTCTCTTTTCTGTACTCTGAGCAGACATTTCGTTCCCTTACAGCTAACTTGTTGCTTTCAAAAATTTTTAAAAAGTAATCTGTCCTGTTAAGTCGCCAAGGGAATTATTTAACTAAAAAATGTACATGGGCGATTAGAGTAGGATATTTATTTGGTGTGTGGAAGAGCTGAAGAAAGCAACGAGGACGACGCCGAGTTGAACTTTCTTTTCTTCTCTTGGAAATGGTCCAGTCACTGATCACTGCTCTCCAACTACTACCGACAAGACTAACCTGGTTAAGGTTTAGCTCCCATCGACAAAAAGAAGAGAAAGTAGCGGGGATCGGCACCGGAATATATAAAGACTTCAAAACTCTCTCGTCTAAAAGCTAATGGTTTTCATAACTGACGACAAAACTTTCTGTTTCCTTCCTGCTTGTATAAAACTGACTATGTTTTGGTAGAGCTAATTTTTGTAACTACTTAATTATTATGCTAACTTGTCTGAGAGAAAGAAAGTTGAGGAGGAGGAGGGACTCGTCGGACAGCGGAAGACGAGAAATGTAAAAAAAGAGGAGATATATTTAGATATATAAAAAAGTGTGCGTGGTGGAGTAGAATTTTTTGTAGTAGTACTAATAATATTTTTTTATCGTGATGAGAGTATCGGGCACGAATAAATAATTATTAATTTGTATATAGCTTTGTTCCAGTAGGAATATATCGTATTCAAAAATTGACGTTGTTGTAAGAAGAGTGTCGCGAGAAATGTGTCAATAAAAATCGCTTTTCTTCACTAGTTAACGGCTATCATTTAAATCAGTTTTTCGCGCGCGGATTATTTCGGCGGAGAGGCTTAGCACTTCTTTACTAGTCCGGCATTTCAATGGAGATGATGGGCACGACAGGCTTTGAGTTGATTTTGGACACTACCAGGGCTCCGCTAGACTTGGACGAGGAGAAGTCGTTGGGCGCGGCGCTGTCGACGTTATCTCTGGCGTGGGCGCCGTCCTCGTCATCTTGGACGCTGTAGGAAATATTGCAGTACTCTTGGAAGCAGGGGCACACGTCTAACAAAAAGTGGCAAAAATTTTTGCGGATTCCAAACCACCCTGGAAAATGTGTTGTTATTACTTAAAATGAGGATGCGAAAAAACAAAAAAATCTTAGAAAAGAAAAAAAATATTTTTTTGATTTTTCGGTGGAGGGGGAGGAAGAGGGAGGGGGAGCAGTGAGAAAATGGACTTACACCTGTTACTCCGCTTATTGCTGAAAGAGGTGAGTATCAGCTGAAGATAAGTGAGGCAGAGCGGGGACACGACTGCCATGTAGCTTAGGTTCATGTTCTCGTCGAGCTTATTCGTTAATAATACCTGCGAGGGGAGGAGCAACAGAGAGCGGTTAGAGAAAGCATCAGTTGATAAGGCTGCTCTTAAAGATAAGTGGGGAAGTCAAGTACCTGGAAAATAAGGATGGGTATCACAAGGAAGGTGTACCCGATCGCTGAGCTAGTTGAGCTTCGTCGCTGCTCAGCGTTCACTTCGGGAGCGCGGAAGATAATACCGGCAAAGATAATGCTATAGAGGACCCCCACGAGGGACACGCACAGGAGGATCCACAGTGGCACAAACACCACCTCCCAGTCCCACAGGATGAAGTTGTCGAGACGGAGCGCGAGGAAAATGAACTGAAGAATGTTGACGGAGCAGAACAGCTCCAGCTAAAGAGAGAAAGGGAGAAACAACAACAGCTCCGCTTATTACACTTCCGGTTACTTCTCTCAGTCTCTCTCTCTGAGGCAGAGAGTCTCCGCAATGTCAGGATGTTAAGCTTACGTCGAAGGACCTGTCGTGACAAACCAATATTCCCAACAGCACATTATTATCCCTCCGTCCCTCCAATCTAAAAAAGGCGTCAATATCTCTAGTCCACCTACCTCGGGTTAAAGTCTTGCGAAATTCGCTCCACGTTCATTCTGCTTCTGCCCTCTCACACTCTCCGATTCCTGCAACCAACAATTTTTGTCAGCCCTCATCAGCACATCACCTTTACTAGTCACCACCACCAGCTACAGCTTAAAATTTACTTTCCACTTACGATGCTCAGATTAGTCCATTGTGTCCTCCTCCAAGCCTTGCTCCTCATTTAGCCCACCTTTCCTCCTCTTCCTCTTCTTAGCACTACTCTACTCGTAAGACACTTTCCCAAATCGCAGAAGCTGTACACTAATTCAATCACTTTTTTTACTCGTTCCCCAAAAGTGGCCAGTTGCACACATGCCTCCAAAACAATTAATTTTCAGGCCGCTTTGCACTCTTTCCCATCACTTCCCTCCTCCCTCTGTCCTTTTCTCCTATTCTAGAGATTTGCTAAAAACTAATTAATTTCCTAGTTTAGAACTTGTGCCCTCCGCGATTCATCTCATATTTGGTGTAGTGGTTGCGCTGGCACAAGATAGCTAACCTTTCTAGTTGCTGCTACTTATGTGCGTAAGTTAACTGCTAATTAAGTTTCAGAGGCTGATTTCTCAAAAGTAGCATTAAAGTACAGCTCCCCAACTTCCTCTGCTCATCTCTTTCAGGCGCAGCAGATAAAGAAAGCTGAGCTGGTTTTGGTGGTGAGCTAAATTTGTTGGGCATATGAGTAGGTAGATCGGTGCGGTTGTACTCTCCGCTGCGCTGCTGCTCCTCCTCTCCCACCTTCCTCTGCTCCACATATTCAGCATGACACTATCGCTCTTCTTCGCTCGTCTCCTCTGCACAAAAAGGGTTCTCTCAGAGAGCTCTCGCAGTGTTCTCCTCAGAGCCATTTAAGCAGTACGCTGAGCTGCCTCTATGCTCAATGCTCAATGCTGCCAGCATCACGGGAAATGCACTCAAAGCACAACATTCCAACGAGAAACCCTTTTCCCTTTTGTTGCGCTGCTCTCCTCTTACTTTAAATCTGCTCGGAAAACAGCTTCATAGTAAGCAGCCTCTCTCGCTCCTCTTAAGAAGAGCCATTAAAAAAAGTTTGAGTGGCCAGTGCAATAGTTAGATGAGGAAAAAGGATTAAAACTATTTTTTTATCGGGATGCAGAACACTTTTAGGTTAGCAGCTTCAGCTTGGTGAGATATGAGAGCGCTTTTTGGGCTGCTGTTGCGGGCTTGTCGCTTGCAAATATCCCTCGTCATACGCCTCCAGCATGTACGAACGAGCTCCTTACGCACAACGGACTCCAGAGAGCTGAGGCGTACAACACAAATTTTTTAATAGCGATGCGATGTTTGATGGAGGAAATTTTGATGACGTTGTTGAGAGCTGGAAGAATAAAAAAATATTAGCTTGCGAGCGTATTATTAGGGAGTTGCGAGAGGTGGGAAAGGAAATGGGAGGAGGGCAGAGGGAGAGAAAATGTGCAAAAACGTTTGTTGGAGTTGGGCGGGGCAAGCTGAGACGCGAGGATTAGGATTAGTGTGTGAGGGCCATTCCGATGATGACATTTCAAGTTCAGTAGGGCGAAATGAAGATTAATGCGCATTGACTAGAGTAGAGAAGAGATGGACAAAAGCTGCAGGTTTCCAGAGCTCCAGAGAGTGCGAGCATGAATTAGCTGGACTGAGCTCTAGAACTAAAAAAAACTATTTTTTGCGAGTGTTGTGCGTGCTGCTGTGTGAGAAGCGCTGTCCTCGACTGAAAGCAGAGATTCTTTTTGATTAGCCAACCTTCTCCAGTTACTTTTTGCACTGCGGAGTAATAAATCTGCGTCATAGTCTGTACATGCTCGTGACATGGCACTGCTATCTCGAGCTAGCCATTCGCAAAAAAAAGTCATTTTGCTCGGCTGACTTTACTGACTCATGACGTGCTTCCATTTTTTGCATGGCCGCACTCTCCCTAAACTCCGAACTAATCTCAACTGGCCAGCTTCTGAAAAGAGTTATTGTTCCGCCAAAATGCTGAGAGTGAAATTTGCAAAGTTTCTTTGAGAGATGTGCTAGCAGCATGCACTCAGTGTTAATTGTGGCTGCGACAGCAGCTCTCTTCCTGGGCAGAGCGGGGGCCGCGACGACCAGTGGAGTGGCAGCGCCCAGTGTCTTTCTGGAGAGTGAGGACATGCTCTTCCTCCCGCCTGCCTTCCGATTTTTGCGTTACTGCAGAACGAGCGAGATGCGCTGCATAGAACAGAATACGCTCGAGTTCTGGACTGACCTGAAGCGCTACTCGAGCTGGAAGCGGAACTACCCCAAGTCCGCGCACTGGTGGACCTCCAAGCACCCCGACTTAGCTCAATGGCTCGACAAGGAGTACTACCGCCTCCGCGTTTACTATGTGGATGGAAGTGCAACTAAGTAGCCTCCGAACTCGTTTCAAAGTAGGACTAGAAGGAGACCCCCGAAAGCTCTGTGTTCCTTTTTTAATTACAATTTTTAAGCCCTGTATGAATCTGGCTAACTGTTCTAAATGCCATTTGCGATTGTAACTAGCTCTAATTTAAATTGCGTAACTAACCTTTGAACAAAAGAAGAGCTCAAGCGAGTGTCCGTTTTTTGTACATTTACTTGTAAAACTGAATAAACTCATCCTATACAGCAAACACCTTCTAAAAAAACTCTTGCATTGTACTTGTCGTAATTAATTCATGCTCATCGCACCACTTCCGATGATAAGCCTTTTCCCTACTATCCCCTTTTAAACGAAAGAATAAGAAAGCCCCAACAAAAAGATGATATGTAAATGCATGCTAAAAAAATAAAGTTTGAGAGAGTTGCACATTTCTAGACCCAGCTTGAATTACATATTTTATGTACTCGATTACTTAGTACGGCAAAACAAAATAAAGGAAAGAGTGACATCACAAAAAAGTTGCACATTCTGGTTCAGTTTCAGGAACAAGGGCACAGCCTCTACGCTTAACACAACAACACTTGACGAAAAAAGCCAACCACTTTTATAATTATACTACATAAGACATCCAATACTTTTAAATAATCATTTTTTAAAAAACGGACAATAAAAGACAGTACTAGTAGCCAATAATAGCGAAAACGATTAAAAAATATTTTTTGAACTGCTTTGGAATGCATTCTTTACATTGAGGGACTCAATATGGCAGCAAAAACTAGTGCTAAATTTGATTACAGTTAAAGTCTCTACTCTCTAAATCTACCACACTTTTTTTTTACCTCTTTTCGCTAAAACATATCCAAAAGTGCGAAAAAATAGTGAATTATTTTTGGTTACTAGAATGGGCTAGACAAAAAATATGGCTTTATTTTTTGTCTCCATTTTTACTAAAGTTTGCAAACTGTAATACATTGTTGAAAGTAGGTACATGCAGTGATGTAAAGTTTTTAGTTGCTGTTTGTAGGCTCGTTTTTTCTCCTCTTCTTAAAGCTTCGAAGTTCACTTGCACGCAGCGAGAACCTTGTCCACTCCGCTCACACACTGCTCGAAAATGGTCTCGACTGGAGCGTCAGCGCAGATTTTGAGCACTTTGGAACTGTACTTGGCTATCACAGGCTCGGAACATTGGTGAAATGTAGCCAGTCGCTTCACAATTGTCTCCTCGTTGTCGTCCGCACGTCCCGAGCTGGCACCACGCCCCAGAAGGCGCTGCTTCATCGTTTCGTCCTTGCAGTCGAAGTACAAGACGAGGGCACACGGAGCAATCTGTAGCAGTGCATTTAAAAAATTCAATTAAAGTTTAGTTTCAAAACTTCAAAAGGTATGTAAGGATAAACTGGGGATAGGACTACGCTCACGTCTCTTTCGAAATCCTCTCCCTGCTCGATTTCCCGAGGGTAGCCGTCAATAAGGAATCCCTTGGCGCCTTCCAAGTTTTTCAGCATTGCGTCCTTGAGGAGGCCCAGCACCACTTGTCGTGGCACCAACACTCCCTTTACCATCATGTCACTGATCTCCTTCCCCTTCTCGGAACCGGACTGCACCTCATCCCTCAGAAGATCGCCAGTGGACAAGTGCTGGAATCCGTACTTCTCCACCATCCGGGCACACTGTGTCCCTTTTCCGGAGCCAGGTCCTCCAAGCACCCATACAATTGGGAGGCCCGAACATTTCAGCTTTTCGAGGTCAGCCTATTCCACAAACAATTTTTTAAAAAAATGTGAATATTTTTTACCTTTTTCTAGTGATGAGCTTCAAGAAAACACTGAACTTGTGCATTTCAGTTTGCAGTCTTACCATATTTGGAGTGTAGCGTGAAAGTGAGCAAAGTAGAAAAGGCAATTGAAGATAACTAGGAAGTTAGTTAGCTTATTGTCGTGTTCCTGGAGTTTCGAGAAGTTT
>JAHZND010005391.1:0-11111 GCA_027744115.1 Acrocyrtus sp. NNG-2020
GAACAATCCTTTCCTCTAAAGAAGATATGAAGTGCGTAGCTCCTCGAACCACTTTTTTAAAACATTTTATAATGCAACTTACATCTCTCGAGATTTCGTACGGCAACATAGTTTTTTTTCTTTCTGGTGATAAGCAAGCTTATACGCAAAGGTTCTTGTATAGACTTTATTTTGTGTGGGTTAGTGAGGAGGAGAGGAGAACGTCCACGAAAAAAAACTATATTTTTTTCAGCCTGTTCATTCACTCTTTTCGCTGTAAACACTCCGAGAGCAAAGCCACACACTGCTGCACCTCCACTCTTTCTCAGTTCTCTCTGTGAACGGTGAGCAGTTGAATGTTTTGTTGGAAAGAGCTAAAGCTAAAGCCAGCTCACAATCAGCCCCACTTTTTCCAGTGGTGCGGGATCGTCCCCTGTTCAGTTGTGCGGTAGCAGGAGAACTGTAAGGAGCGAGTTTCACTCGTCGTCAGAAAAAAAATTTCTCGATACCCTGAAACCTGAAAGGGGCTATACCTCTTCGGTAATGGAGTTCTCCACCGCGTGAGAAATTGGCAGTTTCGATCGCCAAAGTCAAAAAAATATACGTAAAAATATTTGTAATCTTTGTGGCTTGGCCTTAAAAAAATCTGAATAATATTTTGGAATAAACTTGTATCGAACAAGTGCAAGGTGTATCAGAAGGATTTTTCCCCGAAGGTCAAGATCAAGACTAGAAACTTGAAAAGTGGCTGAAATCGTATCCGGTTTATTGTAAAGAGGGAAACTTAAGTGCCCGTTAAAAAGAAAGAAAAGTTGAGAGCGAAATTGAGACATTCCGTCTATCTTTTTTTGGGAGCAGCAGACCAAATCATCGTCATTATTGGTCATTAGTGTTTTTTCCAAAGGATTTAACATTGCCCTCCATCCTCCAGTAATTTTTTCTCCAGTCTGCAGTGTATAAAACTAAAGTGGGATCATTTGTCAGTCATTTCTTGAAAAAAAAACTTCTTCAAAATATATTATCTACGTCCAGTACTGATTCCGAACAGTACAGATTCCTTTAAAAAAAGTTGAAAACAATCCTTTTAAAAATCAAAAAGGGAAAATAGTAACTGGCCTGCCGTGCTTCATGATCCGAGTGGTATTCGTGAACGTGAGATGAGCAGAAACATGATTACAAAGTCCCTTTTTTCATGACCTGCAACGAGTTAATTAACTTCTCAAAGGGATAGAAAAACAAAAGTGGATACATATTTCCCTCTGAACATCACTTTCATATCTCTATCCGCTGGATACAAAATTTTTACGTGCAGAGGAACAAAAAATATATAGGATCCTTATTACAGTGGAATTATGAAGGGAGGAAGTGTACATCAGTAATTTTGTACGGCTCTCACTTTACTAAGAAAGCCGACTTGATAATGATGTTACGGGAAGAATAGAAATTGTTCATATCGTGTTGGACTCCCTGTTCGATTCCGATCTCGAAGGAAAAAAACATTTTTTCCATTTTTTAAAAAAATATGCGCTTTAGTGCCTGAGCTGAAAACTCAGTAAAAAAAGATTGTCCTTGCACTACAGTCTCCCGTTTTTCGTGAGTGTGAGTAAGAGCGCCACAAAAACGTGGCTTTTCCGTTCCGCAGCTCGTTGCGTTTGTTGTGTCTGTTGTCTTATGAGCTTATATTTCCTGCTATAAAATACTTTTTGAAGTGTGAAAGTGGCTACATTAGAGAGAAAATTCTCCGTGTTATGGGTGACACCAGCCAACTCACAGCTATTTACATTCCGACTCACACATAAAAAAAGCTGTGCAGACAAATTGAGATTTTTTTCTTCTTCACGTCATCAAAATCATATATCTTCCTCCTCCATTAATAACATGTGCTGGTGACATTTAATTTCTGGTGAGCAGTAAGCCCCACAATAAAAAAAGAACAGTGGACACATTTTTCAGATAAAATATAAAAAATTCTATTATCATTCCCTTCTCAACTGAGAGGGTAGAGACCCAGAGTAAAATTGAGATCGTGATTTTTCCTATGGAACTACAGATTAGAGAGTTTTCAGTCATTATCGCGTTTTTTATATGGTGACTTTGTGGTGGTTACACAACCATTTTTATATTATTAGTGTGCATCGCCGCATACCTTAGAGCGACTGAAAAAATTAGCTGGGACGAATAAGAAAATTACCAAAAGTTTTTGGTGTGTGTGGACTCCTCCTGTGTGAGCTTTTTTTTGTCGGCGTGATGAAAATAAAGTTGACTTGTTGTCACGAACTAATATTAAATGCTTAAATGGGAAAAGCGCCATCTCCTCATGAATAATAATTCGAGCAGAGTTACTCAGGTGCAGTGTCCCTGTCGCTGCATCCGCTTTTCCTAAATGTGTACTGATGGCACTTCGAAGGTGAGACGTTATTACACTACTGGAAGCTTCAAGTGAATAAAAATTTTACTCCGGCTACATTATAATCGGCTCAGTGACTCACTCAAAAAAATATAGAGCAGGAGTAGCAGCAGCTTATAGTAGCGCAACTCCTTTTTCTGCTGATTTGATTACAAGGGAAAAAAAGAAGCTTCAGTTTTTTGTGACATTTAAAATCTTCTCCAGCCTCTTCACGCCTCCTTGCCACTGGATACACTGGATAAAACAATTTTCTTATATTTTCTCGCTGGTAATATGATGCTCGAGTAGCTCCAGATAGAGAAAAAAAGTTGAGCTCAATTTTATTTTGTGAATGTCCTCACAAGGTGATAATAGTTCTGTGAAGTGAAGCGTTTCCCCATGAAGGGTGAACTCAACTTGAAGATATTTTTGGCCATAGCCCACTCCAAATAAGAAAAAATAAGGGAAAAAAGAAGTAACTTTACTGACAAACTAGCAAAAGGATTAAGATAAGGAAAAGAGAAGAAGAAAAAAAGTTTTCTTCTTTTGTCTAGCCCCGTTTCCCCGTAAAAAAAGTGAAGGAAATTTGTTGTGGACACAGAAAAAAAGGGGAGTTAAGGCCATACGAGTATATTAAAAGTATGGAATGGATATAGCAATAAAGAAAGTGCAACAGTCAATTGCTATATTATAGGGTGAAGTTTAGCATCTCAATTTTCGACGAGAGGAGAAAAAAAAGAAAAAAATCAGAATTGATGCTTCAACGTCTTTGCCTCACTTAATTGTATTATATTTTTCACAACTGCTGAGCATTCTCCACATCCACATCCACCCTTTGCACGGATACTCGCCAGAATAATATGCTCGTTCACGGCAGCTGTCTATAATTCCAGGGTGGAGAGAGGGAACAGCGGACAACTTAGTTTTCTTGTGAAAAAATATGAATTGAGGGAACAGATTGTACAATCCAAGCGGAGTAAATTAACGCTTTCCTCTCCGAACATAAAAAAGCCTTCGAGCTACATTACGTAGTGATTATTACGAACTTCTCACAAAAGGGAATAAAAAAGGAAGAGCCACGCACCTCCATTTTTTATATATGCCGAGTGCACCTTCTACAATACGAAAGAAAGAATAAAAAAATTTGTAATGAAATAATTCGGAGTCATTTTACTTCTCTCGAAGAAAGAATTCTATTTTTTTCGATTTCATTGAAAAACCGATAGATTGTAATATTGGGTGAGGGCGAGAAAGGAGCTTTTTGGAGCTTATTAAAAAATGTACTTTGTCGTGCTCATGTAGTACAGAGGAAGCATCTGGTTACCGCTCATCCTCTCACGTAGACTAAAAAAAAAGTTGTAATAATAGCTGCAACCTAAGCCATTACACACAATTTCCTTAAAGCTGGAATAAAAGGGGAAAAACTGGATTTACTAAAAGCACATAGCTCATGTGTCTCGTGTCACCTTGATTTTTCTTCCCGGTTCGGAGCAATCAATTTTACCCAACAGACATTCCTACCATTACTGTCACTGATATTACATTCTTGTAATATTTACGAGGAAAAATATTATATCCAGTAGCGGAGCACTTATAAGAAGTGAAAAAAAATAAGATTCCGGATTTACACCGTTTTTATACTAGGAACAGCGGCTGATTTCACACAAACAGAAAAGAGACGAGAAAAAAGTACGGAATTTTTTTTAGCAAAAAAGGAACGAGTTTTCTCTGGTAAAGTGTAGTGGCTTTTTTTGCAAACGGAGTGAGCTACCTTTTTTTCTCACAGGGTGCTTTTTGCTCAGGAAGTGAGAGTGAACAAAAAAAATAGTGTGGGGAATGGCTCCGTAGCTGAAGCGGAAGGTGTGAGACACGGTGACAAGGAATTTTTAGCGAAAAAAAGCCCTGAGCTAACTTTACGTATTTTGTGTGCTATGGGAAAAAAAGTGAAGTGAAACAAAAACTGCTTTACTTAGTTCGTGTAATGAACCGAAATATGAGTATTTAGTGTTTGCTCCAGTCACAAAAAGAAACTTTTTTATTAGGGATATAGGGACCCTACGCAAAAATATATATATTTATTTCGCACTGTGGGAAAAGAAAATTTTTTACCTAAAAAATTGAACACAGCTACAGCTACAAAGTAAAAAAAAACTTGGGGAAGTGGATAAAAGAAGAAAAAGACAAGTTTTTCAGAGTCGAACGCAATTGAAAGATATATGAGGCTGACTTTCTTTCTTTGTCAGTGGAATAACAGAAACGTCTTAGGAGAGAAAGGAGAGGAGAAAACGCTAAGCATAATATATAAGACACGTACATAACCAACACCACCCGTTTTAGTGGCACACTCTGAAAAAAAAGAACTTTTTTTTTACTTGTCGCCATACATAACGCCCGCAATTGGACCGAATATATAGGAACTGGGCAGAATATAAAAAAAGTTTTTTCTTTAAAAAAAAGTCCTTTATTTGCCCGCTCTTTTCTCTTCTTGCCTGTGGAGATTTACAATATTTTTTCTGAAACTTGAAAAAAAAGTTGCAAAAAATAGACTTTTTTCAGTGCACACACTTCGCAAACGAAGAATAAAAAAGAATTCAGTAATCACAGCAAGTTGTAGCAGGAGCTTGGAGTTGGAGGTTTCCTAAAAGACTGGCGTTATTACATTAGCGGAGGGTATCTCGGCTGGATCCACTCTATTCAGAAGAGGATAAGCTGCATACCAGGAAATGTACTTTTCGGTCGGAGTATATTAAAGAATGATAAATATATTTTGGGGTTGAGCTCCGCTCCAGATTCAAGATCTACATAATATTGCACTTTACTTCGTTTTCGGCATTTGTTGAATTTCGAAGAGGAAAGTGGGGCTGTATCTGGCTAACTTTTCCAGTAAAAAAAATTGGGCTATATAGTTCGTGTACAGATGACAACGACGAATGAGCTTTCATCTGTAAGAATATCGAAGCTACTGGTTTTTTGCACAAGAGAGCCCTATTACTTAACTTACTTTCCCTTGTTGGCGCTGCAATTACGGACGGAAGAGAAGAAAATCTTGGAATTTCGCAGTTCCTTTTAAAATTACCAACTTTTCACATTCCCTCTCCATTTTCGCATCTATCTTTATCTCCCTCGCAAGACAAATCTGCAGTCGCTCGGAAAAATAGAGAAGACAGCTGAGTAGATACATTCCAAGTCTTCCCGGGAAAAAAATACTTTTTCATAAAGAGCCCTAAAACACTTCAGGGAATAGTCTTTACGAGAAAGAAAAAGTTCAAAGTTCAAAGTCAGGAAGCTACCCTCAGACTTCATACGTTTCCTCCTCATCATTTTTTTTGCTAAAGAGAGAGAAAAATTAATATTTCTGATCCGCTACAAATGACTTTGAACCTAAATACCTAAACTCGAAAGAGAAAGGAAAAGTGAAAAGGAAAAAGAAAATATTTTAACTTCACGAGTTTTCACGCTTTAACTTTTTTCAGTGTGGTCTGGGCTCCCCTCAACAAAAGACTTTTCGCTGAGGTTGTAATCATAATATTATTACTGCACTATCGTTTCATTTCTGTTCCATTTTGACTTTTCTCTCGCGAAAAAGGAGGGTGGAAAAGGACCGTTAAGATAAAGATCCTGCTGTGGTGACTTAAGGCTCTTCTCCAAAGAGAAAAGTCGACTTTTCCCTCGGTTTTTACACTCCACAAAATATATATTTTTTTGCTACAGTCTGGAAAGATCCACACACTGCTTGATATTTTCCAGAGGGGACGTGAAGAAAAAAACGGAGAGAATCCATTTTTCTCTAGACTTCTCTTTGCTCGCGCGTACCAAACTCATCTTTTTCTATTAAAACGTGTGAAAAAAATAGTCTGGACGGAGGAAGCGTGCAAGAAGGAGAAGAAGTTGCTTTGCAATTTCTCCAGTAATAATAATAGATCAGAGCTATGCAATAAGCTGGAACTAACCTGCTTATTCTCATTCAGCTTTATTTCTTTATAGTCTTCTGCGCTTTCAAGATAAACTGTGGAAGGGAATAAGTTATAATAAAAAAGGGAAAGGGTCCGAAAAAAAACTCAAAAATCGACACAACACAGAAAAAAAAGTTTCTCTCGGATTCCGCTCATGTTCCTTTCCTTAAAGAAAATATATATCTGAGAGAAAGGTGAAGGGAAGAGTTATTGTAAGGAGCCGTTTCATTCTTTGCCTGAGAACCTCATCTGATTGCGCTCTAGAATTTTTCCCTTAAAAAAGAGGACTATTCTACGGACGGACACCAGAATATAAATAGCGGAAAAGCTGGACGAAGCAATAAAAAGGACAAAAATTGAGCAAGTGAAAGAGTGACATGAATAAATGTGGAGTGAAGAAAGAACAGAAATTTTCTTGACTGGACAATACATTTATTTTTCTGGGAGAAAGGGCTCCCTCCATAATCAAAATAATTTTCGTTGAGACTCCCGCTTTCTGTCATAGCCCATTCGTTATAAGAACTGGAAGGAAGAAAGCCGGCGTTTGTTTTACAGTGCCCCAATATTTTTATTGGTCTCTGGAGAAGTCACTATTGAGGACGTTTTCTGGGGGAAAAATCACAGAAATTTACGACGCGTTATCGTTATTGCCTCACACGGAGCAGATGAGTTGTGGCATGTAATTCATCCTGTTTCACAACGTGTACGCAGAACACAGAAAGAAAAATATTTCTCAAGGAAGACGAAAAAAAACTATTTTTTCCATTGGTAAACTGCAGAGAAAGAGAAAGGAACTCGGTTCCCTCGCGAATTGAATAATTTCCAGTTGCAAAACTAAATAAAAAGGGATATTACGTAAGAAGAGTGTAAACAAAAGGGAGCATGATAAAGCATTCGGATCCCAGCGGGAGCTGCCTATTACGACAATGAATGATGTGGACAAAGCGAGTTCACAACGGTCGCAGCTGTACAGTACCCACTTGATACTGTGCTAGCAGGAATAAAAAAAGGAGAGATCAAAAAAATAAAGTTTATTTAGCTATTTTTTTGTTCTGATCTCTCACGGAAAATTGCGAGCTTAACGAATCTCATCGACAATTGTCAACTTACAATAATTACAAATTAGAAGTGAATAAAAAAAATTTATTTTGAAGAGTGGGCAAAACCACAAAAAAAGCAGCAAAATGTGGAGCATTTGTATTCGTGTAGTTCTTGTGATGATTTTTGCCTTACACTGTCCTTTCTCAATGGCTCCTTTGATGGTCCTCGCTTGGGACTCGGAGTTGGAGACACCTTGTTGCCCTCACAGAATACGACACCACAGAGGTAACTAAACAAAAAAATTCTCTTTTATTTTCTTTCAGCCTTTTTCTTATGACTTTGTGTCAAATTGCATCCTGTTCTTTGAAGCTATGTAGCTACCTTTCACACATATTTTCTTTCAAGTCATCTTGTCATTAGCTGTATTTATGCCGAGCTTGTTCTCGGCTTGTATGGACCTTTTAATTGTGAAAATATTCCATTCACCAGTCAAACATTTTTTCTTCCTATGAATGGAAAAGTAATTTTGAAGTGCGTATCGGTATCGATACAAATCGTAAAATGATAATGATGCCTATTTATATAAGTTGGACTGGTTGATGCATTGCGAAAGGAAAAAAGGAAGCGAAATGTTTAGTTGGTCATAAGGTCAGCGAGTCATCCTGCATAGAAATTTTTTTTGGAAGGTGAGTGCTCGCATTTAACTCCCATTTTAAAAGATTCCGCAAAAGTAAACAAATGCATCCTTATTCCCTTTTCCTGTTTTAAAAAAGAACTTTGGCGATAAAGGGCGCGTATATTATACACGGACTATAAGGGTCCTTTTCACGGCAGATTTTCGTAGTGCATTAAATGTCGGGCGAACGGAGACAGTATCAAATGACGGGAATGTAACAAGCGTTAAAGGACATCTTTTGGAACTCATTCCGGGAAGGAGAGAGCTTTTGCTCGGCTCTGTTGTAAACGATGACATAATTTATGATTTCGAATGAAACTGAAAAGTACAGTGAAGGGGCAGTCTGCTCACACATAAAAGGAGCGGAGGCGACTTTGGACTTCCATATTAGTACGGAAAAGTATGTACTTCTTTTTGTCACAAGTCATGTATTTCTTATATTTTTTTGTTCTCTTCTGGCGGGGTTCCGACATTCATCTTGTCAAGATCCGCTGTTTAATGCCCATTCAGGGTTTTCCGCACAGTGAGGGTGCTGTGTACAGGCGGAGCAAAGAAATGTTGCAATGAAATCGCACGCAGTGTATTACCACATCGGTAGCTTGTTCTACAGAAATATTTCCCACTTTGGTCTCACCTAACAATAGCAAAAAAATAAAATAAATTTTATCCAGTGTTAAGGGCAGAAGCTCTCACGAAGAGAGAGAGAAGCATTTTCGCTATGGCATTTTTTTTGCTTTAGCTGCCGCTACTGCTGCCACTACCGTTTCCGGTTTTACGGCCACCGCCGCCGCCACAGCCCACTTCTCCTTTTTAGAGGGAATATATGGCGTGTTCGAACAACTATAACTTTAGGTAAATGGATGTAAAAAAAAATTTATATTTTTTTTGTGGTGTGCTACCAAAAGCACACCCTGAGAAGTGAGTGGGGAGCTAGGACTGGGACCCAGTTGCTCGTTTTTTACCGAGAAAATATTGTCCAAAAGAAGCTGTCATGATGACTTTAACGTTTCAACAAAGTAATATTATGGATATGCTGAGTGAACTTGTAATGTACTACCGTGTACCGTGCCGTGTTACTTTTCCTCCGAAATATTTTCTTCGTACGAGAGTAAAATGTGAAATGCATTATTTTGCAGGAAAAGGAACTTCGCTTGTTCCTTGCAGTTATCACTAAGAAAAGTCAGTGCGACGTTGGCGTTGTCGGTGTCGCATTTTTATTATTTTTTTCTTGCCCATTCTTTTACAGTTCCACCTTATTGGGTATGAGATGTCCCCCTATTATTGTGCCCGTTCCCCCTTCCTCTGTCATAATTATTCTCTGGGTACTTCACAGATCTGGGAGATTACTTGGAAGGGGAAAGCTCAACCAGCACATATAGAAATTGTGTATTTTTTTCTAAAGAAAAAAAGTTCAAGACAAACTTTTTTTGTTCAGGTCCATTGATTCCCTTCCACTGTTGTTGGGTGCATTGCATGTGCTTCTCCTTAGTTCCTCTTTACATGAACTTACTTCCTGTCTCCGAACCATTTACGCATACCTCACTTCTTTCTGTCGCGATTACTCGAGAAAATAAAAGTTGACTGCTGCACTGTAACAATTTTTTTTTCAGAAACTGTTGTAATTGTGTGCTCGTCTCTCCGGAGAGAAGGGACCTGAACGAACAAGGGAAAAAAGTACTTTTTTCCTTTTTTTAAAAAAAACTTACACAATCATGCCGAAGAAAGATGCACTGATGCAAAGAATAAGGAGGAGATACAAGAAAAAGATATATTTTATGTTTACGCTGACACTCGCTCTTTGGAGGGTGCTGAGAGCGGAGACGATAGAAGCTCAGTTTTTTTTGTTGAAAAGTTAAAGGTTGAGTGCAGCAGTGGGAGAATGATTGTCATTATCATCATCTCCGTTGTATTCTATAAAAATGTGTGTTTTCATTATTTGACTTCGGTTCATTCGGTCGGTCTCCGGTAGAAAAAAAAACTTTTTTTCTTTGTAGTTGATAACATCATGTCGCGTCAGCTTTTTTGCCATTTCCTTCAAAAAAATAAGTGACTTTTCTTCCCCGTTTACGATCAACCAACGTTTTTTCGAACCGGTACCCAAAACTAAAAAAGAATGACTCTCTTTTGTTCGGAAAAGATGTTATCAATTCTCAAAACATGAGTTTCACTTAGCTCAAAAAAATTTTTTCTGTGTGTGTGCTGTGCATTCTCTCGGATATAAGTTTTTTTCTTCTTTGGTAATAGATTTCCAACTTTTTTAACGATATGCGTTTACCCTAATAATGCTCTGAGTTGGGTAAAAATAGTAAAAAAATGAAAATTGGGAATTGATGTGAATAACTTACAATGCTTAAGCTAAGCTGCATAAATAAACCTTCTTTTATATTGTTTCCGTTCATTTACGGCTTTATTGAAGTTTTTAATACGTTTTTCCCTTAAAAACGCTCACTTTTCTTTCCCAGCTTACTTGTCACTTTTAAGTAATGTTGACAAGACTTTTGACTTTTGAGAAGATTGGGAAATTTGATATTTCACGGAGTAAACATGGGTCTAGATCGAGTAGTAATATTTTTTTCCATTTACCCATTTCTGCTGTGGTCACCACTCACAAGTCACTACACCGAAGCACTGCCACCCTCAAAAAAATCTCAGTTTTCTTTTTAAAAAGTGTACCAGCGTTTAGGATTTTAGGAGATGCTCCGCTCGTAAAAATGTATTAAGGTCGAAAAATACTTCGGTTTTGGTAGTAAACGAGACTAGAGAAAAAGAGCAAGATTTTAATAAGGTGGACGAGGATGGCATTTTATCAGTGCATTTTTACAACTGAAAGGATTAAAGAGTACAACACGTAAAAAAGATATTTCCAGATAGGATGAGTACTCTTGTACCACTCACGTTTTAGTGCCCTGCTATCGTCCCGTAAAAAAATTTACATCCTCCCACCTCCACCTCCCCGCATCGCTCTTCAGCCCAGACTGAGAGTCTCTTCAAAAAGTTGACTTGAGAAATTGGCCTAACGAGGTAAGTACTTTGGGTGTTATCAACGTGGAGCAATGTCGTATATACCAATTAATAC